>MCJB01003018.1:0-10680 GCA_002018475.1 Nicotiana obtusifolia
CAGCATTGTAATCTTCCAAAAATTGGTGAGGAGATTGAGAAGGACCTGAAGATGACTCCTCAGAACTTGAAATGGCTCGATTTGATGCAGAAACGACAGAGCAAACTCTCAGTCGATTTTGCGCTACAGTGAACCCGCTGGTATTTTGCAAATCATTAACAGCTGGGGAGTTGTTTTGAGGTGTGGTTTGTTGGGAATGGTGCGCACTGAGAAGTCGCATCTTTTGTGGGTGGTCCGGTGGCTTTACACCGGTGAACGACGGACTGGCGGGCATTGTCGCACGACCGAGTTACTGTTCATCCCTAGCTTTATGCAAGTTCGCATTTTTGGTTCCTGTACTCTAAATTAATGTACATATAATCATAAACAAATTATACAGCAAAATAAGTTTTGAGCATGGTAGGATCACCCTCTAAACATTCAGTTTGTTTATTCAATCTTGCCTCAGTTTTTCCTCTTTCATTTCTCAATTTTCCTCTCGAATTTTAAGACTATTCGTTGCTCTTGTATAAGGATGATTTTCCTCTCAGTTTTCTTGACAAAAATTAACGGAAGGATGATTCTTACAATAGCTTAAATACTATAAGGATGTTTTTTGTTCACTAAAGCATCACAAGGATGTGCTTTAGGTTTGGGCTATAGTTCAAGGATGATTTTTGCCAAAAACTCTGTATCATAATTATGAAATCACTTACCTTTATTTAACAGATAGACCCTTAATTATGATCCAGCTCTTTTTCGAACCGCGCGTATAGCGGGAGCTTAGTGTATACGGGGCATCAACTTGGAGACTGCCACATCCTGTGATCTCTTCAACTTCTTTTTTAATGTTGAGAGCTGAATCCTGAAGTGACTTACTGCAGTAACGCAGTTTTGATCAACTTCAGTGTTGGGATATCGACAAAGCTAGAAGGGATATCTTGAAGCCTCCAACACGATTGGTAAGGTAAGGTTTAGCTCGGTATATGTTTGCTTAGGTCCTATGGCTTTGGATACACCCGAACGGCTATTAGATTATATGCCCTCGTGAGACATTATTACCGGCAGCTACACCATGACTCCTCTACATGAGGCTGCTATCGAGGCAATGTGAGGCGCAGAGGAATAATTATATAGCCAAGGCATATAGACGACACTACTCGACCTTTTGTCCCCTTTACTTGTACTTTTCCTTTGCGGTTTGCTTTTATTATGAATAAAAATATATAATTTGCAAAAACAAAAAAAAAAAGAAGCCTCCAACAGTTATCTATAACTAATTTCTCAAGAACGGGGAAGGATGTATCTGAGGAGCACCATTCTGTCATAGTAACAAAGTGTAGTTTCAAGATTTTGAGTGCTTGAAACTTGAAATTACTGACATCCCAACATCTTCTATATCCTCTATCCTTGGGCCTGAAGTATATCCTATTTAGTTTGAGTCTCTCAAGATTTTGCAGTTTTGCAATATTTGAAACAAATTTTTCTGTTAGGAAAACAGTATGAAGGGACAAATCCTTTAGATTTGAAGGGAAGATAACACAGCCACTCAATCCAATGGATATGTAGGTCGAGAAACACAGTTCGAGAGATTGAAGTGGGAGATGTTCAAGATTCAAGATATCAGCTTCCTTGGCGTTAATGGAATATGTAAAGGGTCGAATTCGACCGCTTGCATAGGGAATATCGGGTTCGAATTCGTACAACCGGTGTCGATTAGAATTACCGCTCGATAGGCCGGGATCGAGACATCAAGGAATGAAGGTCGAGACCGGATGTCATCAGAACGGAACTCGAAGCCAAAATGTCCGAGACGAGATCGTTGAGGCCTGCCCTAGGGTAAAATTATCAGGTTTGCGTAACAGAAGGACCAGAAATCCCGTAGTATGTAAATATCTCGGTGGGAATCACGGCGGAAATCAACAAAGACGTTGAAGTCAGTAATTTTAGGGATATTTTACCTTGTAGATACGTTTTTACCTTGTATAAGACTTATTCCCCTCCCTATATAAAGGGGTAGCATAATTGTAAAAGGCATCACACAATCAACGATCAATATACAAAAATACAATCTGCTATAATTGTTTTATTTATCAATTTGCTTCATATTTGTCTATCTTAGAGAATTCTACCAAGATGAAGCTATTCTAGATTGGTGGTTTGCGTTCTTTCTCAATTTACTTACTGAATTTAGTCTTTATTTTCATTCATCCTTTATTTGTATCAAACCAAATCACGTGTCCTTAAAACCACGTATAAATTTAATTGTTACGAAGTCAAGCGTAAACGGGTTCAACAAAGTGGAGGTTGAGTTGTTCAATATTCGGAAATCTCCACCAGAACTCTAGAGTCATATCAGCTAAGTATATCCAACACTTGCCAAAAGTCTTCAAGCTTGGTAAGACAGTTTCTGAAGATTCTTCAAAAATTACTCGATCTTTGTCTTCCCATTTAAAGGAAAAGTCCTGTATATCTAGATGCCTTAGTTTATGCAATTTCCAAATAGCAGGTGATGTCTTAACTATATGCTTACTTGAGTCTTTCCACACCACTCGCAATGTTTGTAGATCGAGTAGGTGTGATACCCTCTGGAAATCAAATTCTTGGGTACGAATTGCAAGATACCTCAAGTGAGTTACTGCTTGCATTGCCGTATCCCAAGAACTAATTTCCGAGTAGATATCCAACAAATTCAACACCCGAATAAGTCTAAAGTTATCAAGTAAAGAGAAAAGACTTATATGATACATGTTAGGTGTGGAGCCTGATTAATATGTGATGTACTGTCATGTATTAATGTTTACGTGGATCAACTTGATTAGGTGTGACCCACTCCGTGTAAGTTTACCCTAACAGGTGTTACCACGAAATCAGCCTCTCACTAATTCTCTCTCTCTATCTTAACTTTTTTCTCTTCAATATTTCTTCATCTTCTTCGTCAGTTCAGAGTGTTTGAGTAATCGATACTAACAATACCATAGACAGAATGTTAGAATGAGCAATGAATTCGACACATCTTTGACATCCTGCCAACGTTGGAATCTTATCCAATGAATATTCATACTGCACCAATTGTTTGACAAGATCCTCATGGATATACATGCATAACTGAGGTTCCTTTGAATCTAAAGGTTGGTATGGATTGTATGGGACTATGAGCTCATATACATCTCAAATGCAGGGTGATATTGCTATTACAGCCTCTAGGTCTATTTCAGAAATAGGTTAGAATCTTTCTCTCTATCCTCATACGTCGTATATGTATGTGAATAAATTAATTTTAAAATAATGGTGTCCAGCCAGCTTGCGTGTCCTTTCATTTTTAATTTTTAATATAGTAGTTACTAATCGTCGAGCTTTTTTTCTTTCACTAGTTACTATTTTTCTTACTTTTGTCGGATGATATACATATCGTGATTTGATCCTTGAATAACTTGGCTTTATCTCTATATGATTTCTTAGTAATTATAGCATTTAACGTGTATTCAACTTCTTTATAATGACAGATTAGGTTATGGGAGTCATCTGAATTGCATGGAGATAATGCCTGCCTATTCCTTTTTGCAATGGTTTTAAAGCCACCAGCAGATTCCACAACTTTGCCTAATGCATTAATTGTGAAACAGATTTCAGATACACTTTTGCTTAATAGCAGCCAAGATTTATTTGAAACTGCATACGATTAATGTGTTGTCTGGGACTTGGTAAAGGTTGTCGCAGCACCTGTAGTAGGACAGAGGATTTATCGCGATGCCCGCGAACGGACTTGTTAGGATCGATTCACTTAAACACTCTGAACTGATGAAGAATATGAAGAAATCTTAAAGAGAGGAAAGTTAAGGTAGAGAGAGAAAAAAAAAAAACGTGAGAGACTTATTTCGTGGTAACACCCCGTTAGGGTAAACTTCCACGGCGGCGGGATTTATATATATTAATAATTAAGGGTATTTACAATAAAAGGAGAATAAACAGTACATCCTATATATAGATCCCAAATAGTCCCAAACCTATAAGAGAAAGGTCTCCCAATTTGACCAGGATTATAGGTTTTCCTTTCCCAAATCTACGAGGACAATGAGTTTTCCTAAACCTATAGGGATTATGGGTTTCCTAAAAATACAAGGAAATAATTAAAGTCCATCACATATTAATCAGACTCCACACTTCACAGGACTTGTTCAGTGTAGAAATTTTGTTGTGTTATGCCGCTGACATATAACTATAATTCATTTAAATTTACTTTTATTGTTGTTCTCCGTCTTATTTATGTGACAAGGCATGTGCCTGTGTATATATGTAGGTCATTTATGTGGCCAGCTGGTTTTAAATATTTACAGTGGTAAAATAAAGAATGACTCTTTATTGTTTACATAGTAATTTTATTTAAGAATTTTAATACCGTACGAAGCGCGGATAATTTACTAGTTTTACAAAAAAAAGACTAAGGCTCGTTCTATTACACAAAATAAAAAGTAGAAATTAATTACACAAAAGGTATAATCAAACTAAAAATATGAATTTTCATTGTCCTATGGTAAAGTTACCAAGAAATTTCACCCGTTTTTCTTCTTTGTCTTTCTTGGGAGGTTATGCAAGGTAATACATTGTACATGAAACCTTAACAAAAATGCAATGAGTTTGTACCAAATAAATTAATGTAATTTATTAAAAATTCTCGTATATACCTGATGGATGTTGTTGTACATCTTCTCAATTCAATGGAGTAAATTAGGGGTGGTTCGATAAGCTGTATTAAGTAAAATAATCTCTGTATAAAAATTTAATCCGTCCAATACAATGTTTGGTTGCTCAATTCAATTTATGCATACCTAATATATGGATTACTTATACCTCATAAGAGGGCTTAGCTAATACCAAGGAAACCAAAGGATTACTAATCCTTGCATTAACTATACCTAGATAAGACCCTAAAATTACTAAACCGCCCCTCAAACCCTTTTAATTTTTAATATTCAAGGGTATAATTGTAAAGAAGATTTTCTACAGTTTTAAACCATACACAAGCTTAGATTATACATTGCATAGCTAATTTTTAATGCAATGAACCAAACACTTGATAAAAAATAATCCCAGCATTATAATTCTTGCATTACTAATACATGCATTACTAATTTCTGCATTACTTGTGTTCGTACCAAAAGATCCCTTATTGTACTACACCATATGAAATGCTTAAAGAAAAGTTCCTGAAAAAAAAAGATTTAAATGGAAAATAAAAGAAGAAAAGAAGAGGGAAAAGTACCACCTCAGTGGGTTATGAGTTTTTAGGGCGAAGTGCACCAATAGCGACTTTTAAGTCTGCTATTAAAATATATGCACGATTTACAATGTATTTAAAGATTAGTTCAGAACTAAGTTTTCTGCATTATTGTATTCTAAATTTTTGAGCTACTAATTTAGAATCCAGGACTTAGTATCCTGAATTTCTAAACTATAAATATTCAGGACTTAGTGTCCTGAATTTCTAAATTGCTAATCTAAAATTCAATAAGATTCGAATTTCTAGTCACAATTTTCGAACTTTAGGATACGATGTCCTGAAGTTTAAACTATATGACACTGTGTCCTGAAGTTTGAGCGAATTGATTAATCTTTAAATATATTGTAAACTGTAGATTAAACATCATGCTTAAAAGTGACTACCTTGTGTAACTCATTCGGTAATCTTCTCCTGAAGGTAGGCATTTCCCCAAGGCATTGATATGATGACTCTCTCAATTACACGTGTTTTAGGGAGTTGAACGTCTTATTCTTATGAGTGACCTATGTGAATATAAGTCAGGAGCACGGATTCTGAAAAGTCAAATTCTATATTGCAAGTGCAAGCCTGAAAGTAGCCCTTGGATCGATTCCTACCACGGACGGGTATACATTTCATCCATATCGCCGGCCTCACATGGATGGAGATGCTTATGTTTATCATATCACGGCTTCCTAAGATGCTAACACAGGGGCTACTATTGCTACGGGAGCTTATTGGTGGAGCAAGACGGAAGTAAAGGGCCATATACTACATGTCATTTCCACGAGTTCTTACTACAGGTAAGGTTTAGCTCGATATGTTGCTTAGGCTATGCCTTTGGATACACACCAACGGCTATTAGATTATATGCCCTCGTGACACTATTGCCGGCAGCTACACCATGACTCCTCTACATGAGGCTGCTACAGAGGCAATGTGAGGCGCAGAGGAGTAATTATATAGCCAAGGCAAATAGGCGACACTACTCGAGTTATTATCCCCCTTACTTGTACTTGTCCTTTTTGTGGACCGTTTTCCTTATTTATAAAATATTATAATTTGCCAAAAAAAAAAAAAAAAAAATTCTTACTGCAGGCCCATATTTGTAAGCCCATAACTAATCGGAGCACAAAGCCCACTAGTCCAGTCACCTTATAAATACTAACCCTTCCACTATAGGGTTTGATCAATCTCGTCCATTCCATTTGCTCACCTTTTCGATTTTTCTATTAATAAAACTGTAGTTGTATATTTATTGCTTAATTTTCTTAATTGTTGATAGTTGGTGCAATCTCAGCCATGGCTGGAGGGGGAAATTTCTTATTCTCCTCTTCCTCCTGCTTCATTAAGTAATTTCAATGGCTGAACAAAATTCAACGAATAAGAAAACAATACCACCATACATGAAAGCAATTTCCGGTTCATTGGGTGGGATTGTAGAAGCCAGTTGTTTACAGCCCATTGACGTCATCAAAACCCGGCTTCAGTTGGACCGGTCCGGTTCTTATAAAGGGATTGTTCATTGCGGTTCGACAACTATTCAGAATGAAGGCGTACGGGCTTTGTGGAAAGGGTTGACGCCTTTTGCTACTCATTTGACTCTCAAGTATGCGCTGCGTATGGGTTCCAATGCGGTTTTACAGGGAGCGTTTAAGGATTCGGAAACGGGTAAGCTTAGCCCACAGGGTCGGGTCATGGCTGGTTTTGGTGCGGGTGTTCTTGAAGCTCTTGTTATTGTCACGCCATTTGAGGTGATTTTAGTTATTCTGAATTCATTTACTAGTTTTGCTCGTATAGACAATGATTACTAATCTAGATAATTTTGTAAGAACTTGTCTCATCAATACTCCCTCCGTCTCAATTTATGAGAAATGGTCTTTTTAAACATGTAATAAGAAACAAGCCATAGATATTTTGTGTGGTTAGAAATAATCCTCAGGAAGTTTAATGTTAGATTATTTCTAGAGATAGAAAGTTGTCATTTTTTCTGGACTCGCTAAAAAAGAAATACAATCACATAAATTAGGACGGGGAATAGGTCAGTCGAGACTATCCAATTACCTTAAGCTTGGTTTCTTTTTGCCTAAGTGTGTTAGCTTTTTTTATGGTGAGATTGGAGCTTGAAGTACTGATAATAACAAGGGGATGGTTCGAGAGAAAGAGCTAAGTAAACTAAAACTAACCATAAAAAGTGTAGGTAAAAGATAAATTTATTGTCTTTTCCATTAAAAAGAAAAAAAGATTTTGTGTATGCTGAGAGACTGTGGCCGACCATAAAGAAAAACTAATAAATGAACTTTACATGCAGAAATGATTCTGCATTGTTTAAACAGAATGATTTGGATAGAGGAGGAATAACTAAAATTGGTTTTGGAAGTTTTCATAATTGCAAATGCCAATTAGAAGCTTATCAAGTTGGTAAGCATATGTTAATAGGGTGTTCATTTTTCAAGGTGAGTTTTCATTCAATCACTTGATCGCACTGGCAAATACTGCATCTAAGTCTGTAGCAATATTGTTCCCTTCCTTCCTGAGATAAGTTCCTCTACAATATGACATCTAAATTGCTGTAACAACAAAAATATATAGAAGCTGTTACTATGTGGTAGACCTGAAACAAAGAACTTAACATGTGTCTATATTCTATGCTATTAGAGTTTATGCGTCCATAGTTTGGACTCATTTCAGATTTTTATTTTTAATTCTTCAAACTAGGCAAACATAAACGCAGGGCCAAAAATATCCCTTAAAACCCCAAATATATTTTCTCTATGGATTAGGTGGGTCTTTGTCCTGCCTTTTCCAAGAACTAAGGTCATTTCTCTCGCTCATGTACACTCACCAAAGACCAGGCTTAGAATACATTACAATTATCTTGATCATCGTTCATTATCACTCATAAGGGATGAGACCTTGCTGGTAATTAAGCCACTCTTCCTCTTTTTTTGTACAGGAAGAAATTAAATTTTCGTTTTTATATTCTCTTTTCTCTTATTTGTTGTAGTCATCTAATAAATAAGTAAATATGCTAATGCCTAGCAAATGAAGGAAGTAGTTTATACAAAGTAGTGTTTCAAAAGTTGCAACAACTGGAATATGCGATAGTCTTGAGTAGGAAAACTAATGAGCTGCTCACCGTGATCTTCTGGTGAAATTTTACTGTCATTTGTCTTACCTGCACTTCTCTAGAAAAATATGTCTCAACTCGCAAAGTATTTGTCTTATATGTTTTTAGGCTGTCTCGGCACACCATCCACTTATACTTTTCTACTCATATTTTATTAGTATATGAAAGGTTGGATTTTACGTTAGACTACAAATACTTCAATCTATTGACTTCATCTCCATTTGTAGAACCACTTTTGTTTGCATAAAAATTTGGAAAAATGACGTTGTATAGCCGCTAAAAAAATAATAGCTAAACAAGTATAAAATTTGTATTTTTTTGTGTGTATATATACATTATGTATGTTATATATAAAAATTATACAGGTTTTGTACACTTTTCCGGCTACCGGGCTAGAAGTGATAATACCCCTAAAAAATTCAACTCTGACCTTAATAGATAGAGTGGGACAATTAATTGAATGATGTGCTAATTAATCACATAGTGGAAGCACATTCTAATTATTCATGTTTTTTAATTTCAAACAAAGCCATGAATAATTTGTCACAGATTGAGTGGTAGGTATTTGATTAATGTGGTTTTCCAGTTGATTTATGTGGTTTTTCCAGTTGATTAAGCACATTTTGCCAAATGGCCGGTAATTTATAGTTAGGTTTAAGGTAAGTTTCTTGAAGAAGAAAGGAGAAAAGCCTTACTAGTGTCTTTTTGCGAGGAACATATATTAGGATAGATGATTGTAACATTTTGTTAGTTTGATCTGGCTTATTCGAAAATAGGTTTTCGTAGCCCAACTTGGGACATAGCAATTGTAATAAGAATATACATATTAGGATTTTTATAGTTCATTCAAAATTAATAGATATGCACTGAAGTACTAGTAGTTCTACTGTTGTTTTGGTTCTGATTAGTGTTGTTCGATTGCCCAATGAGTTGAAGGCAGGTAATAAAGTGCCCAAGAAGGAGGTAGAGAGAAGAGGTCCTTAGCTAAGTGGAGTTCACATTTTGATAAAGGGCGCTTATCCCCTGCAGGAAGTGCAAGTTCTCTCAGGTTGCGTGGGATTAGGGGGCGAATTGGTGTATACCATACACTCTTCTCCTTGGATAAGATAGATTGGACCAAGAAGACAAGGCTTAGGGAAACTGGAGTGTGACTTCACAAGTTAGAGTGAGAAACCAAAGTTGAGATATGGATATGCAGCTCTAGTGCCTTACTATCTTTTTTACATTTTCTTAAAACCGTGGTGTCCAGGCCAACTTGCGCGCACCTCGACTAATTCCACATATATATGCTATCTCCCACCAGCAAAAAGTACCGGGTAACTCTATCCACCAAGGCATGGATAGATGAGAAGAAATCGCCTAGTGTATTTGCCTCCACTGGGATTTGCAGCTTTAGGGGTCGTTTGGTAGGCCGTATTAAGTAAAATAATCCCTGTATAAAAATTTAATCCGTCCAATACCATGTTTGGTTGCTCAATTCAATTTACTCCTACCTAATACATGGATTAGTTATACCTCATATGAGGGATTAACTAATACCAAGGAAAGCAAGATTAACTATACTTGGATAAGACTTAAAATTACTAAACCGTCCCTCAAAGAAAGCTTGACTACTACTGCAATTCTTAGTCGTTGTTTATTTTTCTTATTAACAGAAAAAAGTCGTTATTTATTTTTCTTAGTCGATATATATAAATTATACACATATTATACCTCCACCAGTAATATTCAGTTTAAGCGACTGGGTTAGGTTAATTCTTCTAAAATGAATGAAGGGCAGAGGACCGAGAGGCAATAAAACGACAAATTGTAATCTGTATGGTTTTTCTATGTTCGTTTATCACATACATACAAGATTTTCCTATTATTGTTCGTGAATTTTCAGAAATTTGTCCTTACATTCTTAGTGACTTAATAAAAAGGAGAAAAACATAAACTGGAGATCAAATTGCATGTAACAAAGGAATTTGCTTTTAAAAAGGGTGAGTTTGGTGATGTAGGACATGTAACCTAATCATATTACATTCACTACGATACACATTTGAATATATTGCGCACCCTTAACAAATTCCTTTTACTGAACAAACATGGCAGACACGTTCTTCTCAGCATGCTGACCAAATAATTTATACAATGGTCGTCGCAATTCGCAAATATTCAAGGGTATAATTGTTAAGAAGATTTTGTATAGTTTTAAACCAAACACAAGCTTAGATTATACATTGCATAACTAATTTTTAATACAATGAACCAAACACTTGATAAAAAATAATCCCAACACTACAATCCCTGCATTACTAATCCCTGCATT
>MCJB01003020.1:0-10670 GCA_002018475.1 Nicotiana obtusifolia
TCGGGAGTGACCGTTCCTCATATTTTTGTATTTTTGGGCAACAAGACCAAAAACTCGGACGGATTTCGATATTTTCGTGTGCTATAGCCCACGCTTTCGCGTGGCCCCGAGAATCCGGACCCGGACCCCCTAAAATTTATCCGGACATTAGGAAACAACCTAAGGAACGTGTGACAGTGACCCTTAATGACGGTTCCTCTTTTTTTGGCATTTTATGCTATAAATCGAGAACTCGGCCTTAATTCTATATTTTCGTGTGCTATAGTCCACGCCTTTCACGTGGCCCCGGGAATCCGGATCAGGACCCCCTAAAATTTATCCGGACATTAGGAAAGGACCTAAGGAACATGTGACAGCGACCCTCGATGCTGATTCTTCATTTTTTGGCATATTTAGGCAATAAAACAAGAACTCGGTCCGATTTCTATATTTTCGTGTGCTATAGACCCTGCCTTTCGCGTGGCCCCGGGAATCGGGACCCGGACACCCTAAAATTTATCCGGACATTAGGAAAGGACCTAAGGAACATGTGACAGCGATCTTCGATGACGGTTCCTCATTTTTTATCATTTTTAGGCAATAAAACGAGAACTCGGCCGAATTTCTATATTTTCGTGTGCTATAGTCCACGCCTTTCGCGTGGCCTCGGGAATTCGGACCCGGACCCCCTAAAATTTATCCGGACACTAGGGAAGGACCTAAGGAACGTGTGACAGAGAACATCGATGATGGTTCCTCAATTTTTGGCATATTTAGGCAATAAAATGAGAACTTGGTCCGATTTCTATATTTCCGTGTGCTATAGCCCACGCCTTTCGCGTGGCCCCGGGAATCTGAACCCGGACCCCCTAAAATTTATCCGGACATTAGGCAAGGATCTAAGGAACGTGTGACAGCGACCCTCGATGACAGTTCCTCACATTTTTGCATTTTTAGGCAATAAAACGAGAAGTAGGCCCGAATTCTATATTTTCGTGTGCTATAGTTCACGCCTTTCGCGTGGCCCCGGTAATCCCGACCCGGACCCCCTAAAATTTATTCGGACATTAGGAAAGCACCTAAGGAACATGTGACAGCGACCCTCGATGGAGGTTTCTTATTTTTTGGCATATTTAGGCAATAAAACGAGAACTCGGTCCGATTTTTGTATTTTCGTGTGCTATAGACCACGCCTTTCGCGTGGCCCCGGGAATCCAGACCCGGACCCCATAAAATTTATCTGGACATTAGGAAAGGACCTAAGGAACATGTGACAGCGATCCTCGATGACGGTTCCTCATTTTTTATAATTTTTAGGCAATAAAACGAGAACTCGGCCCAATTTCTATAATTTCGTGTGCTATAGTCCACACCTTTCGGGCGGCCCCGGGAATACGGACCCGGACCCCCTAAAATTTATCCGGACATTAGGAAAGGATCTAAGGAACGTGTGACAGAGAACATCGATGATTGTTCCTCATTTTTTGGCATATTTAGGCAATAAAATGAGAACTTGGTCCGATTTCTATATTTTCGTGTGCTATTAGCCCACGCCTTTCGCGTGGCCCCGGGAATCCGGTCCCAGACCCCCTAAAATTTATCCGGACATTGGTAAATAACCTAAGGAACGTGTGAAAATGACCCTCAATGACGGTTCCTCATTTGTTGGCATTTTTACGCTATAAAATGAGAACTCGGTCCGATTTCTATATTTTCGTGTGCTATAGCCCACGCCTTTCGCGTGGCCCTGGGAATCCGGTCCCGGACCCCCTAAAATTTTTCCGGACATTAGGAAAGGACCTAAGGAACGTGTGACAGTGACCCTTGATGACGGTTCATCATTTTCTGGCATATTTAGGCAATAAAACGAGAACTCGGTCCGATTTCTATATTTTCATGTGCTATAGACCACGCCTTTCGCGTGGCCTCGGGAATTCGGACCCGGACCCTATAAAATTTATTCGGACATTAGGAAAGGACCTAAGGAACATGTGACAGCGATCCTCGATGACGGTTCCTCATTTTTATCATTTTTAGGCAATAAAGCGAGAACTCGGCCCAATTTCTATATTTTCCTTTGCTATAGTCCACGCCTTTCGCGTGGCCTCGTGAATCCGGACCCGAACCCCCTAAAATTTATCCGGACATTATGAAAGGACCTAAGGAACGTGTGACAGAGAACATCGATGATGGTTCCTCATTTTTTGGCATATTTAGGCAATAAAATGAGAACTTGGTCCGATTTCTATATTTTCGTGTGCTATAGCATACGCCTTCCGCGTGGCCCCGGGAATCTTAATCTGGACCCCCTAATATTTATTCGGACATTAGGTAAGGATCTAAGGAACGCGTGACAGCGACCCTCGATGACGGTTCCTCATATTTTTGCATTTTTAGGCAATAAAACGAGATGTAGGCCCGATTTCTATATTTTCGTGTGCTATAGTTCACGCCTTTCGCGTGGCCCTTTGATTCCAGACCCGAACCCCCTAAAATTTATCCGGACATTCGGAAAGGACCTAAGGAACATGTGACAGCAACCCTCGATGGCGGTTCCTCATTTTTTTGCATATTTAGGCAATAAAACGGGAACTCAGTCCGATTTCTATATTTTCATGTGCTATAGACCATGCCTTTCGCGTGGCCCCGGGAATCTGGACCTGGACCCCAAAAAATTTATCCGAACATTAGGAAAGGACTTGAGTAACATGTGACAGTGACCCTCGATGACGGTTCCTCACTTTTTATCATTTTTAGGCAATAAAACGAGAACTCGGCCCAATTTCTATATTTTCGTGTGCTATAGTCCACGCCTTTCGCGTGGCCCCGGGAATCCGGAACCGCTCCCCCTAAAATTTATCCGGACATTAGGAAACAACCTAAGGAACGTGTGACAGTGACCCTTAATGACGGTTCCTCATTTTTGGCATTTTATGCAATAAATCGAGAACTCGGTCCGATTTCTATATTTTCGTGTGCTATAGCCCACGCCTTTCGCGTGACCCCGGGAATCCGGTCCCGGACCCCCTATTATTTTTCCGGACATTAGGAAATGACCTAAGGAACGTGTGACGGCGACCCTCAATGACGGTTCCTCATTTGTTGGCATTTTTACGCTATAAAACGAGAACACATTCCGATGCCTACATTTTCGTGTGCTATAGCCCTCGCCTTTAGCGTAGCCTCGGGAATCCGAACCAGGGCCCCATAAAATTTATTCGGACATTAGGAAAGGACATAAGGAACATGTGACAGCAATCATCGATTACGGTTCCTCATTTTTTATCATTTTTAGGCAATAAAACGAGAACTCGGTCCAATTTCTATATTTTCGCGTGGCCCCGGGAATCCGGACCCTAACCCCCTAAAATTTATCCGGACATTAGGAAAGGACCTAAGGAACGTGTGACAGAGAACCTCGATGACGGTTCCTCATTTTTTGGCATATTTAGGCAATAAAACGAGAAGTCGGTCCGATTTCTATATTTTCGTGTGCTATAGCCCACGCCTTTCGCGTGGCCCCGGGAATCCGGACCCGGACCCCCTAACATTTATCCGGACATTAGGAAAGGATCTAAGGAACGTGTGACAGCGACCCTCGATGACGGTTCCTCATTTTTTGGTATTTTTAGGCAATTGAACGAGAACTCGGCCCGATTTCTATATTTTCGTGTGCTATAGTCCACGCCTTTCACGTGGCCCCGGGAATCCGGATCAGGACCACCTAAAATTTATCCGGACATTAGGAAAGGACCTAAGGAACATGTGATAGCGACCCTCGATGCCGGTTCTTCATTTTCGGCATATTTAGGCAATAAAATGAGAAGTCGGTCCGATTTCTATATTTTCGTGTGCTATAGCCCACGCCTTTCGCGTGGCCCAGGGAATCCGGACTCGGACCCCCTAACATTTATCCGGACATTAGGGAAGGATCTAAGGAACGTGTGACAGCGACCCTCGATGACGGTTCCTCATTTTTGGCATTTTTAGGCAATAAAATGAGAACTCGGCCCGATTTCTATATTTTCGTGTGCTATAGTCCACGTCTTTCACGTGGCCCCGGAATCCGGATCAGGACCCCCTAAAATTTATTCGGACATTTGGAAAGGACCTAAGGAACATGTGACAGCGACCCTCGATGCCGGTTACTCATTTTTTGGCATATATAGGCAATAAAACAAGAACTCGGTCCGATTTCTATATTTTCGTGTGCTATAGACCACGCCTTTCGCGTGGCCTCGAGAATTCGGACCCGGACCCGGACCCCATAAAATTTATTTGGACATTAGGAAAGGACCTGAGGAACATGTGACAGCGATCCTCGATGACGGTTCCTCATTTTTTATCATTTTTAGGCAATAAAACGAGAACTCGGTCCGATTTGTATATTTTCGTGTGCTATAGACCCCGCCTTTCGCGTGGCCCCGGGAATCCGGACCCGGACACCCTAAAATTTATCCGGACATTAGGAAAGGACCTAAGGAACGTGTGACAGCGACCCGCAGTGACCGTTCCTCATATTTTGGCATTTTTAGGCAACAAAACGAAAAACTCGGACGGATTTCGATATTTTCGTGTGCTATAGCCCACGCTTTCGGCGTGGCCCCGGGAATCCGGACCCGGACACCCTAAAATTTATCCGGACATTAAGAAAGGATCTAAGGAACTTGTGACAGCGATCTTCGATGATAGTTCCTCATTTTTTTAAATCATTTTTAGGCAATAAAACGAGAACTCGACCCAATTTCTATATTTTCGTGTGCTATAGTCCACGCCTTTCGCGTGGCCCCGAGAATCCAGACCCGGACCCCCTAAAATTTATCCGGACATTAGGAAAGGACCCTTGGAACGTGTGACAGAGAACATTGATGATGGTTCCTCAGTTTTTGGCATATTTAGGCAATAAAATGAGAACTTGGTCCGATTTCTATATTTTCGTGTGCTATAGCCCACGCCTTTCGCGTGGCCCTGGGAATCTGAACCCGGACCCCCTAAAATTTATCCGGACGTTAGGCAAGGATCTAAGGAACGTGTGACAGTGACCCTCGATGACGGTTCCTCATATTTTTTCATTTTTAGGAAATAAAACGAGAAGTAGGCCCGATTTTTATATTTTCGTGTGCTATAGTTCACGCCTTTCGCGTGGCCCCGGGAATCCCGACCCGGACCCCCTAAAATTTATCCGGCCATTAGGAAAGGACCTAAGGAACATGTGACAGCGACCCTCGATGGAGGTTTCTCATTTTTGGCATATTTAGGCAATAAAACGAGAACTCGGTCCGATTTTTGTATTTTCGTGTGCTATAGACCACGCCTTTCGCGTGGCCCCGGGAATCCGGACCCGGACCCCATAAAATTTATCTGGACATTAGGAAAGGACCTAAGGAACATGTGACAGCGATCCTCGATGACGGTTCCTCATTTTTTATAATTTTTAGTCAATAAAACGAGAACTCGGCCCAATTTCTATATTTTCGTGTGCTATAGTCCACGCCTTTCGTGTGGCCCCGGGAATCCGGACCCAGACCCCCTAAAATTTATCCGGACATTAGGAACGGATCGATGATGGTTCCTCATTTTTTGGCATATTTAGGCAATAAAATGAGAACTTGGTCCGATTTCTATATTTTCGTGTGCTATAATAGCACACGCCTTTCGCGTGGCCCCGGGAATCTTAACCCGGACCCCCTAAAATTTATTCGGACATTAGGAAAGGATCTAAGGAACGCATGACAGTGACCCTCGATGACGGTTCCTAATATTTTTGCATTTTTAGGCAACAAAACGAGAAGTAGGCCCGATTTCTATATTTTCGTGTGCTATTGTTCACGCCTTTCGCGTGGCCCTGTGAATCCGGACCCGGACCCCCTAAAATTTATCCGGACATTAGGAAAGGACCTACGGAACATGTGACAGTGACCCTCAATGACAGTTCCTCATTTTTTTGCATATTTAGGCAATAAAACGAGAACTCTTCCGATTTCTATATTTTCGTGTGCTATAGACCACGCCTTTCGCGTGGCCTCGGGAATCCGGACCCGGACCCTATAAAATTTATTTGGACATTAGGAAAGGACCTAAGGAACATGTGACAGCGATCCTCGATGACGGTTCCTCATGTTTTATCATTTTTAGGCAATAAAACGAGAACTCGGCCCAATTTCTCTATTTCGTGTGCTATAGTCCACGCCGTTCGCGTGGCCCCGAGAATCCGGAACCGGTCCCCCTAATATTTATTCGTACATTAGGAAATGACCTAAGGAACATGTGACAGTGACCCTTAATGACGGTTCCTCTTTTTTTGGCATTTTATGCAATAAATCGAGAACTCGGCCTTAATTCTATATTTTCGTGTGCTATAGTCCACGCCTTTCACGTGGCCTCGGGAATCCGGATCAGGACCCCTAAAATTTATCCGGACATTAGGAAAGGACCTAAGGAACATGTGACAGCAACCCTCGATGCCGGTTCTTCATTTTTTGGCATATTTAGGCAATAAAACAAGAACTCGGTCCGATTTCTATATTTTCGTGTGCTATAGAACCCCGCCTTTCGCGTGGCCCCGGGAATCCTGACCCGGACACCCTAAAATTTATCCAGACATTAGGAAAGGATCCAAGGAACATGTGACAGCGATCTTCGATGACGGTTCCTCATTTTTTATCATTTTTAGGCAATAAAACGAGAACTCGACCCAATTTCTATATTTTCGTGTGCTATAGTCCACGCCTTTCGCGTGGCCCCGAGAACCCGGACCCGGACCCCCTAAAATTTATCCGGGCATTAGGAAACAACCTAAGGAACGTGTGACAGTGACCCTTAATGACGGTTCCTATTTTTTTGGCATTTTATGCTATAAATCGAGAACTCGGCCTTAATTCTATATTTTCGTGTGCTATAGTCCACGCCTTTCACGTGGCCCCGGGAATCCGGATCGGACCCCCTAAAATTTATCCGGACATTAGGCAAGGATCTAAGGAACGTGTGACAGTGACCCTCGATGAAGGTTCCTCATATTTTTGCATTTTTAGGCAATAATACGAGAAGTAGGCCCGATTTCTATATTTTCGTGTGCTATAGTTCACGCCTTTCGCGTGGCCTCGGGAATCCCGACCCGGACCCCCTAAAATTTATCCGGACATTAGGAAAGGACCTAAGGAACATGTGACAGCGACCCTCGATGGAGGTTTCTCATTTTTTGGCATATTTAGGCAATAAAACGAGAACTCGGTACGATTTTTGTATTTTCGTGTGCTATAGACCACGCCTTTCGCGTGGCCCCCGGAATCCGCACCCGGACCCCATAAAATTTATCTGGACATTAGGAAAGGACCTAAGGAACATGTGACAGCGATCCTCGATGACGGTTCCTCATTTTTTTATAATTTTTAGGCAATAAAACGAGAACTCGGCCCAATTTCTATATTTTCGTGTGCTATAGTCCACGCCTTTCGCGTGGCCCCGGGAATCCGGACCCGGACCCCCTAAAATTTATCCGGACATTAGGAAAGGACCTAAGGAACGTGTGACGGAGAACCTCGATGACGGTTCCTCATTTTTAGGCATATTTAGGCAATAAAACGACAACTCGGTCCGATTTCTATATTTTCGTGTGCTATAGACCACATCTTTCGCGTGGCCTCGAGAATTCGGACCCGGACCCTATATAATTTATCCGGACATTAGGAAAGGACCTAAGGAACATGTCATAGTGACCCTTGATGACGGTTCCTCATTTTTTGGCATATTTAGGCAATAAAACGAGAACTCGGTCCCATTTCTATATTTCGTGTGCTATAATCCACGCCTTTCGCGTGGCCCCGGGAATCCGGACCCGGACCCCCTAAAATTTATTCGGACATTAGGAAAGGATCTTAGGAACGTGTGACAGCGACCCTCGATGACGGTTCCTCATTTTTTGGCATTTTTAGGCAATAAAACGAGAACTCGGCCCGATTTCTATATTTTCGTGTGCTATAGTCCACGCCTTTCACGTGGCCCCGGGAATCCGGATCAGGACCCCCTAAAATATATCCGGACATTAGGAAAGGTCCTAAGGAACATGTGACAGTGACCCTCGATGACGGTTCCTCATTTTTTGGCATTTTATGCTATAAAACGTGAACTCGGTCCGATTTCTATATCTTCGTGTGCTATAGATCACGCCTTTCGCGTGGCCCCGGGAATCCGGACGCGGACCCCATAAAATTTATCAGTACAATAGGAAAGGACCTAAGAAACGTGTGACAGTGAACCTCAACGATGGTTCCTCATTTTGTGTCATTTTTACGCTATAAAACGTGAACTCGGTCCGATTTCTATATTTTCGTGTGCTATAGCCCACGCCTTTCGCGTGGCCCCGGGAATCCGGTCCCAGACCCCCTAAAATTTATCCGGACATTGGAAAACAACCTAAGGAACGTGTGATAGCGACCCTCAATGACGGTTCCTCATTTGTTGGCATTTTTACGCTATAACACGAGAACTCGGTCCGATTTCTATATTTTCGTGTGCTATAGCCCACGCCTTTCGCGTGGCCCCGTGAATCCGATCCCGGACCCCCTAATATTTTCCCGGATATTAGGAAAGGACCTAAGGAACGTGTGACAGTGACCCTTGATGACGGTTCCTCATTTTTTTGCATATTTAGGCAATAAAACGAGAACTCGGTCCGATTTCTATATTTTCGTGTGCTATAGACCACGCCTTTCGCGTTGCCTCGGGAATCCGGACCCGGACCCTATAAAATTTATTCGGACATTAGGAAAGGACCTAAGGAACATGTGACAGCGATCCTCGATGACGGTTCCTAATTTTTATCATTTTTAGGCAATAAAGCGAGAACTCGGCCCAATTTTTATATTTTCGTATGCTATAGTCCACGCCTTTCGCGTGGCCCCGTGAATCCGGATCCGGACACCCTAAAATTTATCCGTACATTAGGAAAGGACCTAAGGAATGTGTGACTGAGAACATCGATTATGGTTCATCATTTTTTGGCATTTTTAGGCACTAAAATGAGAACTTGGTCCGATTTCTATATTTTCGTGTGCTATAGCACACGCTTTTGGCGTGGCCCCGGGAATCCGGACCCGGACCCCCTAAAATTTATCCGGACATTAGGCAAGGATCTAAGGAACGTGTGACAGCGACCCTCGATGACGGTTCTTCATATTTTTGCATTTTTAGGCAATAAAACGAGAAGTAGGCCTGATTTCTATATTTTTGTGTGCTATAGTTCACGCCTTTCGCGTGGCCCCGTGAATCCGGACCCGGACCCCCTAAAATTTATACGGACATTAGGAAAGGACCTAAGGAACATGTGACAGCAACCCTCGATGGCGCTTTCTCATTTTTTGGCATATTTAGGCAATAAAACGAGAACTTGGTCCGATTTTTGTATTTTCGTGTGCTATAGACCACGCCTTTCGCGTGGCCCCGGAATCCGGAACCGGACCCCCTAAAATTTTCTCGGCAATTAGGAAAGGACCTAAGGAATGTGTGAAAGTGACCCTTAATGACGGTTCCTCATTTTTTGGCATTTTATGCAATAAAATGAGAACTCGGTCCGATTTCTATATTTTCGTGAGCTATAGCCCACGCCTTTCGCGTGGCCCCGGGAATCCGGTCCCGGACCCCCTAAAATTTATCCGGATATTGGGAAATGACCTAAGGAACATGTGACAGCGACCCTCAATGAAGATTCCTCATTTGTTGGCATTTTTACGCTATAAAACGAGAACTCGGTCCGATTTCTATATTTTCATGTGCTATAGCCCACGCCTTTCGCGTGGCCCGGGGAATCCAGCCCTGGACCCCCTAAAATTTTTCCGGACATTAGGAAAGGTCCTAAGGAACGTGTGACAGTGACCCTTGATGGTGGTTCCTCATTTTTTTGCATATTTAGGCAATAAAACGAGAACTCTTCCGATTTCTATATTTTCGTGTGCTATAGACCACGCCTTTCGCGTGGCCTCGGGAATCCGGACCCGGACCCTATAAAATTTATTTGGACATTAGGAAAGGACCTAAGGAACATGTGACAGCGATCCTCGATGACGGTTCCTCATGTTTTATCATTTTTAGGCAATAAAACGAGAACTCGGCCCAATTTCTCTATTTCGTGTGCTATAGTCCACGCCGTTCGCGTGGCCCCGAGAATCCGGAACCGGTCCCCCTAAAATTTATCCGGACATTAGGAAATAACCTAAGGAACATGTGACAGTGACCCTTAATGACGGTTCATCTTTTTTTGGCATTTTATGCTATAAATCAAGAACTCGGCCTTATTTCTATATTTTCGTGTGCTATAGTCCACGCCTTTCGCGTGGCCCCGAGAATCCGGATCCGGACCCCCTAAAATTTATCCGGACATTAGGAAAGGACCTAAGGAACATGTGACAGTGACCCTCGATGACAGTTCCTCATTTTTTTGCATATATAGGCAATAAAACGAGAACTCGGTCAGATTTCTATATTTTCGTATGCTATAGACCATGCCTTTCGCGTGGCCACGGGAATCCGGACCCGGACCCCATAAAATTTATCCGAACATTAGGAAAGGACCTGAGTAACATGTGACAGCGACCCTCGATGACGATTCCTCATTTTTTATCATTTTTAGGCAATAAAACGAGAACTCGGCCCAATTTCTCTATTTTCGTGTGCTATAGTCCACGCCTTTCGCGTGG
>MCJB01003023.1:0-10660 GCA_002018475.1 Nicotiana obtusifolia
TATAGGACTGTTGTAGGCAGTCTGCAGTATTTGGCCCTCACTCGTCTTGACATCGCTTATGCCGTGAACAAATTATCTCAGTTCATGCATTAACCGACTACTGCTCACTGGGCCGCGGCGAAACGCCTGCTACGTTATCTTTGTGGTACTATTGACCTTGGTTTACTTCTTCGTCGGGTGTCTCAGCCGTCCTTGTATGCATTCTCTGATTCTGACTGGGCTGGCAACAAGGATGATTATACCTCCATGAGTGGATATGTAGTTTATTTTGGTGGCTCCCCCATCTCTTGGGCCTCTCGAAAGCAGCGCACTGTTGCCCGCTCTTCCACTGAGGCTGAGTACAGATCTGTTGCCTCCACTGCTGCAGAGCTCCGCTGGTTGTGTTCTTTGTTGACTGAGCTTCGGGTGTTTCTACCGTCCTGTCCTGTTATATACTGTGATAACGTGGGTGCTACGTACTTGTGCTCTAATCCTGTTTTTCATTCTCGGATGAAGCATATTGCACTAGATTTTTACTTCATTCGTTAACAGGTTCAGGGTGGTATTTTACGTGTGACTCACGTTTCTGCAGCTGATCAGTTGGCTGATGCTTTGACAAAACCGCTCTCCCGTGCTCCGTTTTTGCTTCTGCGTTCCAAGCTTGGACTTACCTCCCGCCGTCCAGCTTGAGGGGGCGTATAGAATAGATGTTTACCTTATTTAGAGTTCTTCCATATATGTTATATTTCCATACTTATAGAATAGATGTTTACCTTATTTAGAGTTCTTCCATATATGTTTTATTTCCATACTTATCTCTTGTAATAGTTCTATATATTTGACATCTAATGAATGAATGAATGATTCACCACAAATAATATTCAATACTTACGACGAATTTGATTGGCAAGTTCAATGGCAACGAGAAGGGGATTCATTAGCTCGTTATTTAGTACGAATCAGTGAAATGACAGAATCCATAAAGATTATTCAACAGGCTTTGGAAGGAATTCCAGGAGGGCCTTACGAAAATTTAGAAATCCGACGTTTTGACAGATTAAAAGATCCCGAATGGAATGATTTTGAATATCGGTTTATTAGTAAAAAACCTTCTCCAACTTTTGAATTGCCGAAACAAGAACTTTATGTGAGAGTTGAAGCCCCAAAAGGAGAATTGGGAATTTTTCTCATAGGAGATCAGAGCGTTTTTCCTTGGAGATGGAAAATTCGCCCACCAGGTTTCATCAATTCGTAAATTCTTCCTCAGTTAGTTAAAAGAATGAAATTGGCTGATATTATGACAATACTAGGTAGCATAAATATCATTATGGGAGAACTTGATCGTTGAAATGATAATTGATACAACAGAAATAGAAACTATCAATTCTTTTTCCAAATTGGAATTCTTAAAAGAAGTCTATGGGATCATATGGATGTTTTTCCCTATTTTGACTCTTGTATTAGGAATCACAATAGGAGTACTACTAATTGTTTGGTTAGAAAGAGAAATATCTGCAGGAATACAACAATGTAACGGACCTGAATATGCTGGCCCTTTAGGAATTCTTCAAGCTCTAGCAGATGGGACAAAACTACCTTTGATAGAGAACCTTATTCCATCTACAGGAGATACTCGTTTATTCAGTATCGGACCATCCATAGCAGTAATATCCATCTTTCTAAGTTATTTAGTAATTCCTTTTGGTGATCACCTTGTTCTAGCCGATCTTAGTATTGGTGTTTTTTTCTGGATTGTCATTTCAAGAATTGCTCCCATTGGACTTATTATGCCGGGATATGGATCAAATAATAAATATTCCTTTTTAGGTGGTCTACTGGCAGCTGCTCAATCAATTAGTTATGAAATACCATTAGCTCTATGTGTGTTATCAATATCTCTACGTGTGATTCGGTAAGACCTAAAATTTCTCCAAATTCTTTTCTTTCTAGAAACAAAGGTAAAAAGATTTGATTGAATATATATATATATTATTTTTATTCAGCATTTAGGTTGATGAATTAAACCAGATAGTTATATGAGTGAAAGAAAACGACTTCTAAATTTGCTGTAAAAAGGTTGAGTCTCATTTCCTATGTACAAGAATCAAATGGTGAAAAAAGTAAACATAAGCAATAGAGATTGTTTATCCCAAGATTAATGAATTGTCATGATAGCTTGAAGCGGGTTCAAAAGATCGACTGTATGGAGTTTTTACTGTCTACTACCATAGATGGATTTCCACAACGGGAGGTTGAAAGCAAAAATGAGTGGATGGCTAGGAAGACCAAGATACACAAAGAATTAGTAATTGAGATTATGTAAGTTATCCAAGAGGATATTTCTGTACATAAAAGGAATTCGAATTGGGGCTTTACATTCGTAGAAATGATCAAGAAGTACTCCCCATGATTCTGATCCAGAGTATGTTCCTATCCACTGAGTAAGTATATCAAGAACGAAGTAATATTTTACTTTGGTTAAAGGCCTTTTTTCTGATAAAGGAGAATATGAATGAAATAAAATAGAAATAGAAAAAAAAGAATCTAATTGCAAAAGCAAAGAGGGGGGATGTCTTTTTTTTCTTACTTTTTTCTTTTTTTTTTGTTTTTATTCTTTCTTTCCTATAATTCCATTTTGATTTCTATTTTTTTGTCATGATTCATGAACTAATGGATTCCCTAATTTTTTTCGTAATTGAAAATTCGAGGTTGAAATGTATAAGTGACATTGCTATAAAGCGCATTTTACTTAATGATATTTAATGATAAGGTTATTAATCAACAAAGAAAAATAAAAATTCTTAAAAGATGAGATCAATTAAGAAGCTCGTATTTATTAGTTTTAAATATAGCAGACAGAATTTCATTGGTCTAATTTGGGATCTTAGGATAGATTTTGACTCTATTTGACAAACATATCAAGATAAAGAATAGGAAAGGGTCTTTAGATTTATTTGTGACCTCTGAGGAGCCGTATGAAGTAAAAATCTCACGTACAGTTCTGTAATAGCGATGGGCACAATGATGTTATCATCCACTATGATTATCTAACAGTTTAAGTACAGTTGATATAGTGGAAGCGCACTCAAAATATGATTTTTGGGATGGAATTTGTGGCGTCAATCCATCGGGTTTATCGTTTTTCTAATTTCTTCTCTAGCCGAGTGTGAAAGATTACCTTTTGATTTAGCAGAAGCAGAAGAAGAATTAGTAGCAGGATATCAAACCAAATATTCATGCATCAAATTTGGTTTATTTTAGATTGTTTCTTATCTGAATCTACTAGTTTCTTCATTATTTGTAACAGTTCTTTACTTGGGAGGTTGGAATCTTTCTATTCCGTACATATTTGTTCCTGAGCTATTTGGCATAAATAAAAGGGGTAAAGTCTTTGGAACACTAATTGGTATCTTTATCACATTAGCCAAAACTTATTTGTTTTTGTTCATTCCTATTGCAACAAGTTGGACTTTACCGAGGCTAAGAATGGACCAACTATTAATTCTTGGGTAAAAATTTCTTTTACCTATCTCTCTAGGTAATCTATTATTGACAACTTCGTACCAACTTCTTTTACTGTATAAGACTACAATATTCTAGATTTACGACTTATCTCAAACAAAAGAAAGAAACAAGCATAAAATCTTTTTTATAGATATTCTAAATATGCTCCCTATGATAATTGAAATCATAAATTATGATCAACAAACAATATAAGCAGCCAGATACATCGGCCAAGGTTTCATGATTACCCTGTCCCACGCAAATCATTTACCTGTAACTATTCAATACCCCTACGAAAAATTGATCACATCGGAACGTTTCCGAGGCCGAATCCACTTTGAATTTGATAAATGCATTGCTTGTGAAGTATGTGTGCGTGTATGCCCCATAGATTTACCCTTTGTTGATTGAAAGTTGGAAACTGATATTCGAAAGAAACGATTGCTTAATTACAGTATTGATTTTGGAATCTGTATATTTTGTGGTAATTGCGTTAAGTATTGTCCAACAAATTATTTATCAATGATCAAAGAATATGAATTTTCTACTTATGATCATCACGGATTGAATTATAATCAAATCGCTTTGGGTCGCTTACAAATGTCAGTAATTGATAATTACACAATTCGAAAAATTTCGAATTTACCTCAAATAAAAAATAAATAAACTCTAAATTTGAAAAAAATTCCGAATTACGAAGGCTTAGTTCGGATCTAAAAGAATGATATTTTTGCTTGGTCAATTCAAACTAGTGGTTGGTTAATGAGACTCCTAGCTTGATTTAGATTGAAAACAAAACGAGATTTCTATATTATAGTTATAATAATAATAATAATAATAATAATGGTTTCAAAGTAGATAAATGATATCAAAAATCCATAGGTTTAAACTACTCGTTCGACGAATAAAGAATTTATAGTGGTCCAATAAAATAAAAGCATCTACGTCAATTCATACCCATTACAATTTCATTCAATTAACAATTAAGAAGTATCATAAAAAATTTAAAAAAAACTTTTTTTTTCCTAGTCAGATCAATAAAGTCATGAAATTCTTCGTTTTTGATTTTTTATAAAAAAATAGATTTATCTGAACCAATACATGATTTTCTTTTAATCTTTATAGGATCGGGCCTTATATTAGGGGGTCTAGGAGTGGTATTACTTCACAATCCAATTTATTCTGCCTTTTCCTTGGGATTGGTTCTTGTTTGTACGTTATTCTATATTCTATCTAACTCCTATTTTGTAGGTGCTGCGCAGCTACTTATTTACATAGGAGCTATAAATGTTTTAATCATTTTTGCTGTGATGTTCATGAATGGTTCAGAATATTACAAAGATTTTCATCTTTGAACCGTAGGAGATGGAATTACTTCGATGGTTTGTACAACTCTTTTTATTTCACTAATTACTACTACTTCAAATACGTCATGGTACGGGATTATTTGGACTACAAAATCAAACCATATTATAGAGCAAAATTTTATAAGTAATAGTCAACAAATTGGAATTCATTTATTGTGACGACCCAGCTAGTCGTCTCATGAGTTACCGCTCCGTTTTTCCCATTTCTGCCTTATTATGCCTCGTTATCCGTGTTTTATGTAATCACGTTGAATAGTTTGCATTCGGAGTAGAATTGGTAAGAAATGGGACATTTGGTCTCTTTTGAGAAGGGTTAAGCTGGGAAAGTCAACCGAATGTTGACTTATGAGTTAGAGGACTCGGATGTGACTTCCGACGGTTCGGTTAGTTTCGGGAGGTGATATACGAATTAGGAGTGTGATCGAAATTGGTTTTGGAAGGCTCGTGTAGAATTAGCCTTGAATTGGTGAAGTTAGAATTTTGGCGATTTCCGGTTGATAGGCGAGATTTTGATCCGAGGGTCGGAATGGAATTCCGAAAGTTGCTGTAGCTTTGAGATGTGATTTAGGACTTGTCTGCAAAATTTCAGGTCATTCGGACGTGGTTTGGTTGGGCTTAGATCAGAAGAGCGACTTAGAAGATTTTTTGAAATCCTTAGGCTTGAATCCGACGCGAATTGATGTTGATAGGTTGTTCTGAGCGTTCCGACGGTTGGAACAAGTTTGAATAATGGTATGGGATAGGTTGGCATGTTTGGTTGAGGTTCCAGTGGCCTCGGGTGAGTTTTGGGTGATTAAACGGACCATTTCATCGTTGGAAAGGAAAATCTACAGAAAAACCAGAGACAAAATGCGGTCGCATTTCTCAAATGCGTACCGCATATCTCACAATGAGATAGCAAACTCAAACAGATTTCTGGGCAAGATTCGTGTCAAGAATGCAGTCAGAAATGCGGTCGCATTTCACCACACTAAGACCGCAGACCGAGACAGATTTCTAGACAAAAACCAACGTCGAAAATGCGATCGATAATGTGATGGTCGTGCTGAATTGCGGTGAAGGCTAGGGCTACCTTTGCGATGGTCGCGTCAAATATGCGGACCGCATATCTGTTATGCGACAGATATGCGATCGCATTTTAGGCCTGACAGAGCGTTTTTGCCTCGATTTTTGACCCCTTTATAAATAAAAATCAGTACCCATTTGCCATGCAAAACCCATTTTCGTTACCCACGAAGAGGAACACCTCCAATCACCATAAAATCACAGCAAATCAACCTTAAAACTATATCCAAAGGAGATTTTCTTGGACAAATTCTTAAAAGGAGTTTTGGCCATCTTGAATATAGTTGGAGCCATAGAACTTGGATTGCAACTAATCTTGAAGGGATTTTTGGAAGATTTTCAAGGGAAACATCGGGGTAAGTGTTCCTAACTCAATCTTGGTCAAATTACCCAAATCTATTGCCATTCTAGTATGTCATTCGTGATTTAAGTTGGAGTAAATAGTGGAAAACCCTTAAGGTTAGATTTTAAGACTTGGAGGTCGAACTGATGTTGGAATTCGATAAATCTTGTATGGTTGAACTCGTGGGATGATAAGGAACCCATTGATATGAAAATTCCTAAGCTTTGAGAAGTGGATCCGGGGCTCGGGTTTTGCTAATTTCTGGATTTCTTAGTATTTATTGATTGTTTTCGCGTAGACTTTGTTACCCCTGCATATTGTGACATATTAGTTCTAATTTTGGATAGATTCGACGCGCGCGGAGGCCAATTCAAAGGGCAAAGGACTCGCGGGCTAAGAATTTAGCCGGTTCGAGGTGAGTAGTGATTGTAAATGATGTTCTGAGGGTTTGAAACCCCGGATTGCACATCGTAGTGCTATATTGAGGTGAGGCACGCGCTCGATGATGAGCGTGGGGTCGTTTACTACTGGGGATTGTGACTTGGTCCGTCCCGATTGATGATTTTTACTACATATTGATTGAAACTTATTTTGATATCATCATGTTTTGGGCTGATTGCCATATTTGGGCTTTATGCCGGTTATTTGAACCCTTCGGGGGTCTTTATCACTGTTTCCTCACTGTTTTGATTCATTACTTGAACACAGTCGTGTTGTTTTCCACTGTCAGCCACTTTTACTCAGTTTTGAGATTTAAATGACATTTTTAAATAATGTAAATTGGATCGGGTGGCACGCCGCCACGGGATATGATGTAAATTGGATCGGGTGGCACGCCGCCACGAGATATGATATAAATGGGATCGGGTGGCACACCGCCACGGGATATGATCTAAATTAGATCGGGTGGCACGCCGCCATGAGATATGATATAGCGCGAGCCGTAAGGGGCCCCTCTCGGAGTCTGTACACCCCCCAGTGAGCGCAAGGTACCCATTGTGATGTGAATTATAGCCCGAGGGGCTGATATTGTTTCATGTGATAGCCCGAGGGGCTGATGTTGTACCATGTGATATGTCCGAGGGGCTGATACTATTTTTACGATATTGCCCGAGGGGCGTGTTTTTAAACGATACTGAGCCTGAGAGGCAATATTTTACTTTACATTATTTACCAAAAAGGATTTCATGTTTTTATCTGTTGAAAAGAGGTTTGACTGGGATTTCTCACTGATTTTTGTTGCGAATGATGTTTTAACTGCTTCATTATAGAATGTCTTGTGCTTTGTGTGGTTGCTTGCTTTCCGCCATTATTTATGATTATTACTCACTGAGTTGGAAGTACTTACATTATTCCCTGCACCATGTGTGCAGATTCAGGCGTTATTGGTTCCGCTCCGAGGCATTGAATACGATTGTCAGGGCGGTGATTCAGAGACTACGAGGTAGCTGTTGGCGTCCGCAGCTCCGTATCTCTTTTATCTTGTTGTTTCCACTTTCTTCAAACAATTGTGCCAGAGATATTGTAATAGTAATCTTATTATTAGGATTTCATTAGTTGCTCATGACATTGTGACGCCCCGGTTTGGGCTGTTGTCGGGATAGTTAGCTATGTTTCCGCAATTTGCTGTTATTAAAATATGTAAGTACTGTCTTAACTGCTTAAATCGAGTTATAGTTCGAATTGGATGGCCTTGTCTTCACGAGAGGCACCATCACGACCGGGTTTGGGATTCGGGTCATGACATTTATCAACAGATTTTTTTCTTCCATTTGAACTGATTTCAATAATCCTTTTAGTTGCTTTAAGAGGTGCAACTGTTGTAGCTCGTCAATAAAAAATTTCTATTAAAACTTGAAATTCAAATAAAATTTTGTTCTGTCTTATCACATTCATTTTCCTTTAATTCTATTTGAATTCCTATCGTATAAATAGAAAGACTTTAGGTCAATCTAGTACCAATATATTTCTTTATTCCATACTTGTTATATACTAGTCAATTAAATCGGTTGAATTGTTGTTCATATTGAAAGGAGTCGAGATTGATAAGGAGTTGTTTAATAATTCTCGAACATGTACTTGTTTTGAGTGCCTAGTTATTTTCTATCGGGATCTATGGATTGATCACAAGTCGAAATATGGTTAGAGCCCTGATGTGTCTTGAACTTATATTGAATGCGGTTAATATAAATTTTGTAACATTTTTTGATTTTTTTTATAATCGTCAATTAAAAGGAGACATTTTCTCAATTTTTGTTATAGCTCTTGTAGCCGCTGAAGCAGCCATAGGACTAGCTATTGTTTCGTCGATTTACAATAACAGAAAATCAACTTCTATCAACCAATAAAATTTGTTGAATAATTAGTATTAATCATCTAGATTCTAATATTGATAAATCAATTCTAATTAGCATGTTTAGTATGTAAGGTGTGATCTTGTTTGCAAAACATAAGAAATCAAAGTATTTTGGCCCTCTCTCATATCTCATAAACCAATCCAGAAGGGGTTGATTAGAAAATTATGATAACTCATTGATTCATCTGGTATATAAAATATTTGATTATATGATACGTTTCTAAGTTTACTAGATCGAAAATTTATAACTTTCAAAAACATATAGACCCAATGTCACATTCAGTAATGATTTATGATACGTGTATAGGATGTACTCAATGTGTCGGAGCCTGCCCCACTGATGTATTAGAAATGATACCTTGGGACGGTTGTAAGGATAAACAAATTACTTCTACTCCATCAACAGAGGACTGTGTTGGTTGTAAGAGATGTGAATCCGCCTGTCCAACAGATTTCTTGAGTGTCCGAGTTTATTTATGGCATGAAACAACTCGCAGTATGGGTCTATCTTATTGATACGTTCAAGAAAACTCTATTAGAATCCATTTAATTTTTTTACCGACAAACCTATCCTCGAAAATCAAAATATTTTGAGCACGGATTTTTATGGTCCAAGTGTATCTTATCTTTACTACGAATTATTTTTCTTGGTTAACAATAATTGTAGTTTTTCCAATATTTGGGGATTCCTTAGTTTTCATTCTTCTCCATAAAGGAAATAAGGTAATTAGGTGGTATACCATATGTATATGTATTTTAGAACTCCTTCGAACGACTTATGCATTTTCTTATCATTTCCAATTTGATGATCCTTTAATCCAACTAGTGGAGGATTATAAATGAATCAATTTTTTTTTTTGATTTTCATAGGAGATTAGGAATAGATGGACTTTCTATAGGACCCATTTTATTAACAGGATTTATCACTACTTTAGCGGCTTGGCCAGTTACTCGAGATTCTTGATTATTCCATTTTCTCATGTTAGCAATGTACAGTGGTCAAATTGGATCATGTTCGTCTCGGGACCTTTTACTTTTTCTCATCATGTGGGAGTCAGAACTAATTCCTGTTTATCTACTTCTACGCATGTGGGGAGGAAAGAAACGTCTGTACTCAGCTACAAAATTTATTTTGTACACGGCGGAGGGTTCTATTTTTCTCTTAATGGGAGTTTTGGGTGTTTTTTATATGGTTCTAATGAACCAACATTAAACTTTGAAACATCAGTTAATCAGTCATATACTATGGTTTTAGAAATAATATTCTATATTGGATTTTTTATTGCTTATGCTATCAAATCGCCCATTATCCCTCTAAAAACATGGTTACCAGATACCCATGGAGAAGCATGTATTGGGTAAAGTATTTCTACATGGATTCGGGTCGGGGCCGACCCAGTTAAAAGAAAGTACTACTCGGACATCCGGTTCACAGACAAAGAAGATATGAGACCGGACTAAGACCTGACCGGACTGGGACCTGATCGGAGTGGGATTCGACCGGAAGGGGAAGCGTCATGGAATCGGAGACCGGACTCAAGACGCACAATTAGCTCACCGCCGGGTATATCGCCAAGAGTAATTGTTTCAACCGTTTCAACCATCACAAACGCGATTTGGGGAGATTCTGTTACGGATTTTATGGGATTCATCTCATAATCCGCCATTTACCTTATTTGAAATAGTGATTGTAACCTATAAAAGGGGATTTTGACTCACAACTGGAGGCATCTCAGAATCATCAATAATATCACTCTCTCTTTAATTCTAAAACAACTGCTACTATCATTGTGACAGCTCTTTGTTATCTCCTTCAGAATCAACGGTTAAATCTTTCTTTCTCAGTACTTAAATTGTTTGTTTCAAAGTATCAATCAGTTTTACGGATCCTTAACGTCACGAACAAATTCAATTGTTATCCGATTTATAGGGTAAACAGTTTGGCGCCCACCGTGGGGCTAAGGATATTAGTAAATTTTTGGTACGTCCTCTAAAAACACAATTTTACACTTGCTCTTTGCAAAAATCTTCTTCTTTTTTGTAGGT
>MCJB01003024.1:0-10659 GCA_002018475.1 Nicotiana obtusifolia
CTGTTCTTATCCGTCCGCCTCTCTCTCTATCTCCTTCTCCACACACAGAATATAAGGTGTGTATATGCCTATTGTATTTTTTTCTTTTACCTATGGGTTTCTATTCATGTTTATTTTATATCCCTTGATTGTAGTTCATCTTTGATTATGGATGCAATCTTGTTCTCTTTCGTTGACACCTACTGTTCTTATCCCTCCATTTGTTAAATTAAATAATTTGTATAATGAAAGTGGAAGTGTTGTCTTCTATTCAAGATGTTGTTTGAAAATTGAATTTAGAGAACTTTTTAGAGTTAATACATGGACATTGTATATCAAGATAGTGAACACATGACCCCTGCGAATTTACCTAGTAAAATGGAAAAATGGTGTCTTGTTCATCTGAATAAAATTCAAAATATTGATGTTCTATTTTCATTTTTTTCTACTGCTAATCCTCAAGTAAATGCCAGCAAATACAAATAAACTTTCGAGCCAAATTATAGCTGCCACGTCAACTTTTTATTCAATAGGATTTAAGTTATGTATTACAGAGTGTAGTTTAACATTATATTAGGTTAGTTATGGAAGAACGAAAAGCATAAAAAAAAATTCATATGATTCATTTAAAATGTGATATAAAGATATGTGCTTAACAAATTGAAAACAAAATTAAGGTAAGAATTATTAATCCATTTTTCTGGAAGATAAAAAATAAAAGGTGGGTAAAAAGAGATGAGAGGCTTGAAAAGAAGAAGTGAGGATGAAGAACTCTTACAACAACACCTATTATGTCTCAATTTCGAGCAAGTTGAAGTTGGTTATATGTGTCTTCACTGACCATATAAATTCATCTCAAACCAATAATATACAATGAGCAGAACAAATATAAACTTCAAATTTAAGAAGTATCTGACTAATTGTTCTAATGTACTAATTAGAAGTAAAATAAATAAAGAATTTACTAAAACAATAAATAACTAAAAATACAAAACTGACCTCCACGTAAGCCAAAGAGAGCAATTAGTCGCTCTAATTGTTCCATACTAATTGTTCCATACTAATTGATCCATACTAATTGTTCCATACTAATTGTTCTAATGTACTAATTAGTAAAGTAAGAATCGTTCTAATGTACTAATTAGTAAAGTATCTGTTCCATACTAATTGTTATAAATTGAACGTTTTGTTTATAAATTTCCTCTTGTTTTATTTGTATAGATGGAACATCGTACTTGGATGTACAATAGGAATTATCCTAATCGACGGGGATTGAGGGAGGATTTTGTAGAAGGGGTGGATGGCTTCATTAGACATGCAATGTCACTTCCACCCTACCTAACAAATGGAATAATTAGGTGCCCTTGTGTTAAGTGCGACTGTATGAAGTTTGGACAACCAGATGAAGTTAAGGTTCATCTTTATAGAAAGGGATTTATAAAAAATTACTTTGTGTGGACTTATCATGAAGAGATTGATGGTAGAGATGGGATATTTCATAATCTAGTTGTGGGTGAAAGTAGTAGGTCGGTGGATAATACAAATAGGGATTCCGGAATTCGTCATATGGTTTCGGATGCTTTTGGGATGCACTTTGGGGGCGAGTCTAATGAAATTATTGAACAAACTCCTAATGATGAGGCAAAACGTTTTTTTGATCAATTAGAGGAAGCTAGTCGTCCACTATGCGACGGAAGTCCGCACTCTAAGTTGTCTGTTGCAGTTAGATTACTAAGTATGAAATCAGATTGGAATATTTCTCAAGGAGCCATGGACTCTTTCATTGACCTTATGCGTGAATTAGTTGACCGTGATGTCGACTTACCTGTTGATTTCTATAAGGCAAAGAGATTAGTTTCTAAGTTAGGACTTTCGTCAATGATAATTGATTGTTGTGAAGATGGTTGCATGTTATACTATAAAGATGATGCAGGTTTGGACAGTAGTAAATTTTGCGAAAAGCCTCGTTTCAAGAGGCTTTCCAGCGGGAAGATGGTCGCTATCAAGTCGATGCATTATTTACCTCTTATACCTAGGTTAAAGAGGTTATATGCGTCGATGAGCTCTGCTCCTCATATGAGATGGCACTTTGAAAATAGAAGACCACCCGGTGTTATGTGTCATCCTTCTGATGGAGAAGCTTGGAAGCACTTTGATAGGACGTATCTGGATTATGCTAGTGAACCGAAGAATGTTCAGTTGGGTTTGTGTGCTGATGGCTTCACCCCATTTTCTGTTTCTGCAACACCTTATTCATGTTGGCCTGTCTTTCTTACACCTTATAATCTACCACCAGAGTTGTGCATGACGAGTCCATACATATTCTTGAACTGTATTATCCCTGGTCCACGTAATCCAAAAAGCTTAATTGATGTATATTTGCAACCATTGATTGATGAGCTAAAACAATTGTGGTACGATGATGTTGAAACATATGACATATCAACCAAATAGAATTTCAATTTGCGTGCCAATTTAATGTGTACAATTAATAATTTTCCTGCGTATGGAATGTTGTCTTGGTGGATGACTGTTGGGAAGCTAGCTTGTCCTTACTGCATGGAAAATAGTAAAGCGTTCACTTTGAAATATGGCCGAAAGCAATCATGATTTGATTTTCATCGTCAGTTCTTGCCTCTTGATCATGAGTTTAGAAGGATGAAAAATGCATTTAGAAAGAATAAAATGGAATGTGATTTTCCACCTCCGATACTTTCATGAGAGGAAATTTGGGAGAGGGTCCAAAACTTCAGTAAAGTTACTGAAGCTCCACCTTATAGATTCCCAGGATACGGTGTTACTTACAATTGGGTGAAAAGGAGTATATTTTGGGATTTGCCTTATTGGAAGGATAATCTTCTCTGTCATAACCTTGATGTCATGCACATTGAGAAGAACTATTTTGATAATTTGTTCAACATAGTGATGGATGTTAAAGATAAGACCAAGGATAACGCAAAGGCTAGAATGGACTTACAAGAATATTGCAGGCGGCCTGAACTACACTTGCAGACAGCACACAATGATAAGGTGTTCAAACCCAAAGCAAGTTACACATTCACTTTGGATGAACGACGGCAAATTTGTGATTGGGTTGCAAAACTGAAGATGCCTGAGGGTTATGCTTCGAATTTTGGGCGCAAAGTTGATATGGAGGCGGGGAAGTTGAGTCATTTGAAAAGTCATGACTGTCATGTCTTCATGGAGACCTTACTGCCTATTGCATTTAGTGGTTTTCCTGAAAGAATCTGGAAACCCATCACAGAGATCAGTTTGTTCTTCAAAGACTTGTGTTCTACCACGTTAAGGGAAGAAAACCTACTGCAGATGGACCAGAACATTCGTGTCACCTCTTCTAAGCTGGAAAGGATATTTCCATGTGGGTTTTTTGATGTGATGGAATATCTTCCAATCCACCTTGTACATGAGGCACGACTTGGAGGGCCCGTTCAATGCAGATGGATGTATCACTTTGAGAGGTAATATTATATGTTTGATGTAATTTTCTGTTCTTGGCTAACCTGAAATTATGATAGGACAATCAGCAAATGCAAACAATTTGTTAGGCAGAGGAACAGGGTTGAAGGATCTATATGCGAAGCATATCTTGCAAAGGAGACTGCTCATTTTTGCTCTTATTATTTTGAGAGTAATTTGGCATGTGCTAGGAATAGGCCCAACAGGCACACAGTCGACCTTATGAATGATCCATCATATCCGCCTATGTCCATATTCAATCAACCAGGCCGATGTTCTAAAGATGTTAGAAAGAGGAGTTTGAGCGATATGGAGTTCAAGTCAGCTACACTTCACGTGTTGCTAAATTGTCCAGAACTCGTACCATTTCTCAAGTAAGTATTGAGAAAGTAGTTATCAAAATATAACAATTACTGTGATTACATCTCAATGCAACTACTAAAAATATTTGATGTGTCACAGTCACTTCGTGGGTCAATTTGGCCATGATGCTGTATATACGAGATTTGATACTTGGTTCAAACAATTTGTAAGTTTCTCCTTAAAATATTCTAACACTACGTAAGTAAACAATGTTTGGAAGTTATGCTAACATATGAATTTTTTTTAACAATATGTAGGTAAATGATCCAAATAATGGTGTAAACCAATTTTTGAAAGATATATCTTGGGGACCTGGGGTTGAGGTCAGAACAATGTCTAAGTACGTTGTGAATGGATATAAGTTCTATACCGAGGATTTCTCAAAAAATAAAAATAGCAACAACAGTGGGGTGTGGGTTCAAGGTGGTGATGGCAACCAAGATGGAGATATTGATTACTATGGTATGATCAAAGAAATAATTGAACTAGAATATACAGGTTGGCCATACAAGAAATTGATACTCTTTAGATGCAAGTGATTTGACCCACACCCAACAAGAGGTACTAGAGTCCACAATCAGTACAACATAATTGAGGTTAATCATAAGAGGGAGTATGATCACTATGATCCTTTCATAATTGCACATAATGTTAGGCAAGTGTATTATGCTCCTTATCCATTGCGGCGGAATAAGTCTGATTGGTGGGTTGTAATAAAAACCAAGCCTGTGGGTAGGGTGGAAGTTGAGAATGTGTTAGATGTTGCATATCAAAATGATATCTCCACTGTTGACCAAATAGTGGACGAAGTTTTAGAAAATGATTTGGAATATTGTGAACACATACTGGAAGAAATTGATATTTTTGAAGTAAGAATTACAGAAAATGAGGAAGAAGTATCAACCGATGAAGCTCAAACTACCGAGGAAGAAGAATTCTCGGACGAGAAACTATACGATGATGAGCTTTAAACAGTTGGTTTCTTTAACAACTCTAGTTTATAACTATATATTTTATTTATATCAAACAATCCTAAATATGTATTATATTATGCAGATGACAGGCAAGGGTCGAGGTAATAATGAATCTAGTAGTTCTCGGGGTCGAGAAAAGGCTAGGAAACCAAAGAGGAGGGTAGAAGATTATACTCCAACTTGTCATGCCGTTCCAGAGTTGCCTATGCCTACGTCTTTTCCTCCACCCCAGGGCTATTCTGAGCTGCCACAGCATCACTAGCCCTACACCTTCGTGCAGACACCAAGTCTTTCATCACAGGGCCATAGGATTGTACGTCCGACATACAGTCCAGCTGCCGCACATCCACATGGATCTCAGCCATCTGCATCGCATGGACCGCATCAATCCATGTCACGTCCACATGGATCACGGGCATCAGCGTCGCAGCCACTGGGGTCACAGCCACTGGGGTTGCTGCCACTCGGGTCGCAGCCACTCGGGTCGCAGCCACTCGGGTCACAGCAATCAGTGACACGTCCCCCTGCGGCCGATACAGCTATGTTGCAGGGCTCGCAGCCATCTTCATCTGGGACTCCATCTATTACAGGCCTTCGCCTGCGAGACACTAGCTCTGATCCCCCTACACCTTCCACACATGCCTCTGATGTACATGGTTCGGACGGTGATGGTGATGATGACGAGGAGGTGCATCGTGATCAATATGGCAGGATCATCATAGTCCCTGAGGGTGACGGGTAAGAGTTATTTGTTATTTTTTACGTTTATTGTTTTGTATGGTTTTACTAAGATATTAATGTGTCTTTTTTTAATTGCATTAAAGGTTCATCCCTAGTAATGTTACTACAAGAATAATCACCCAAGCCACCAGAAAGCTATTAGATGGCCCTTATGCGACTTGGAGTGATTTCCCATTCTCGCTTAAGGAGCAAATTTTCAATGAATTTAAGGTATAAATGTTCTTTTAAGCAGTACAATTATTTATATTTATGATATTTCCATCTAAATACTTAACTTTTGAAATACAGAGCAAGTGTGTATGGGAACACCGCTATAGTGTAGATGTAGCTTCAAACTTCCATCTCAAGGCTCGCAAGCGGTTGTCACATTGCTTTTCCAGAGCTAGAAAGTCGAACCAGAAGCCCTCCTGGTTGCTTTATCATCTATGGGATGATCTGCAAAGGCAATGGCTAACCGTAGATTTCTTAAAGAAGAGCGAGCAAGGAAAGAAAGCTCGTGCTTCGGAGAAGGAAGGCTCCCTGCACACTAGAGGTGCGATCAGCCTCGGTACAATGAAGAGGAAAATGGTACGTAATTGCTTAATTTAATTTTAATTTTCAACGTCTACTCTGTTTATTAACTAAAATTTATGAGTTTTCAGGAGAAGAAGTTGGGACGTCCGATGAGGCAAGATGAGTTATTCAAGGAGACTCATATTGTCAAGAAAAAAAAAAGATTCGGATGAAGAAAGGTGGGTCGAGGGCCGAGCCTCGACTGTACATGTAAGTTTTAAATTTTCATTAAGTACTTTGATTTACTTTTACATAACTTTTGAAATACTAATTCAATGTAATTTTTCTTATAGAGTCGCTTCACAGCTGAGGTTGAAGAATTCATACGCAGCCAGCCACCATCTTCATCGGGCGATCCAATCCAACCGTCGGACGAGGATGCTGAAAAACTATGGACGCAGGCTGCTGGCGGTCCAAAATGGGGGAAGGTATACGGGCTTCCCACTAAGAAATTCCACCGCTATAAGTGTGGAATGCAAGGAATAGGCACTTCCGCGCAAGCGGAGCAACTTGGTGGGGAGAGCCTCTCCTCTGTGCGGGAGACTGTGGCAAAGCTCACAGCCGAGCTAGAAGCCTTCAAGGAAAGAGAAAAGGTTAGAGATGCTCAGTATAATGCCATATAAGACCAGCTCAAATCTCTCTTGGCTTCTGGCGCTTTTCCGATTCCCCGGTCTCGTGAGTCATCGCCAGAGGCTCACCTTCCCCGTGCTACTTCCTCCCGTCCTCCCCGTTATCATCCCTCCGGTCCTACACAACCACACCCTTATCCATACCGTCTTGGTGATGAAACTTCATCGGACGATGACACTAATGATGTACAAAATAATAATCCTTGAATTGTAATAACATTTAACTTATTTTGGTTAGCTTATGTATAAGTTCTATTGAACTTTATACTTTGTTACTTTTAATGTTGTTGTTGTTGTTGTTTATGGCATAAAATACCATAAATGAATTTGGTTTGTTGTTGTTGATGTTGTTGTCGTCGTTGTTGTTGTCTGTTATGGCATAAAATGCCTGTTTAGGATTTTGATAAGCTGGCAGGTGGTGTAACTGCCAAAACAGGCGATTTCTAGAAAAAATGAATCAAGAAAAGCGACCAACGTTGGTCTCCAGTTGGTCGCTTTTCACTGAAAAAAAAATATTTTTCTGGCAATTAGTGATCAACGTTGGTCGCAAACCAGCCCAGATTTTAAAATTGTTCAAGTATAGCGACCAACGTTGGTTGCTTACCATTAAAAAAAAAAAATTTCTTCAAAATTGCGACCAAGGTTGGTCGCTATATTACCCAGATTTTTAAAATCTGGAAATATTACGACCAACCTTGGTCGCTTATTGTAAAATAAATTTTCTATTCTTCAGTTTAGCGACCAGGGTTGGTCGCTTAATTAAAATAAAAATAAAAATATTAATTATATTGCAACCAACGTTGGTCGCAATTTTCCAGATTATAATAAATAAGAAATACAGTTAGAGACCAACGTTGGTCGCTAATTTGTGACCAAAGTTGGTCTCCATATGTTCTACCGGAATGTTTGGTCCTTTTGCCTTAGAGACCAAAGTTGGTCGTAAATTTGCGACCAACTTTGGTCGCAAAGGTAAAGTAACCACATGAATTATGACCAGGCCTGTTCGGTCGCTTTTTGGTCGCTTTTGGACAAAAAGAGACCAACTTTGGTCGCTTTTTGTGGTCACTTTTTAGCTGATTTCTAGTAATATAATTGCCAAATAATTGATAGATTACGAAGATTTTAGAGTATTAACTCTTACTCTATGCTATAATATTAAGATTGACGTATTCTACGAATGCATGAACAAAGAATGCTCTAAGCATTCACACAATAGAAAAAGATACTTGATGCAAAAGACAAACAAGGGAAAAGAAGAAGAAAAAATCCAATAATTTATTATAACAAATTACAAAGCAGCATTATTGTGAAAAGTTCTCAAAAGAATATAATCTAAAATCCTCCACCAGATTTATTGAGTAAAAAGAATGTAAAAAGGAAAATAAAAGTGTACATGGTGGACTATAATCAAGAATGGACCAATTTAAAACCTAAAGCGGACCTTACACTTATTATCCCTAATCCGAATAACATTATCCTGAGACAAGCTATCCACGTTTAGTCTACATTTCAACAAAAACTTCCACTTGGTGAGCTTCAATTTTCCCAGCTTTATCCTCACTGGAACCTTAACTCGAAGATTCAATGGAATAGTTCCACTCTGTTGATCCACCTGCAATGACTGCAACAAATTGGTAGCATTCTCTGTTTGCCCTGTCATTTTCACGTTAAGTACAGTGGTATTTCTATGGCCTTGATAAAACTTTGGCAATGACCCTTCACATAAATTCGTGCCTTTGTACCATACACTCAAATGACTTCCATTTTCATAGTAAATTCCGATCTTTTTGTTGGGATTTCTTGCCGTGATGTTCACGTTAAAAGTTGCGGACAAGCTCATGTTATTGTTGATGTTGAATTGTGTAATTCTCATGCTGTCGACAGAGTACTTTGGTATTTTTGGTTGGAAGACAAAGTAAATTATGGCAGCTAAAATGCCTAAGAGTATGATCAGTAGGAAAAATAGGCAACAGGACCAACACAAGCATTTTTTGCAGCAGCTTCTTTTCTGTGGTGGTTTTGATGGTGAATATGGGGTTAATGACCTTCTCAAAGGTGGTTGCTGCCGCTCAGGATCGCCGTTCTCTGACCGCGAAGAGCCACGTGGCACCAACGGAGCCGTGGGTTTGGGTATCGCTTCCTGCTGCGGCTCTGGTGCCGGAGCGGGATGAATTTTTTGGTGATCGGCCATGGAAAAAAATGTTGTTACGAGATTAAGAACAGGGCTGCATGTAAGCAACGAGAGCAAAATGTTATACAAAAGGTATTTTCTTGGACCAAAATTTTTATGTATATATAGGGACTTTGAAGAGTTGGAAAGATTATTTGAGCGTTGAAAAAGTGACAATAAAACTATACAAACTATAGTGGGCATGTCAATGGATCTTTTCAAGCTTCCCTATTTTGACTTTGTGTGTAAGAGGTTGAATCTGAACAAACGTGTTTTTCTGTTCGGGAGTGTCCACGTGCCTGAATGGGTCAATGTTACTTTTGCGTATATTGCATATAGTAAAAGCTTAATTATGTTGAGGAGTGCCCAATTTCTTGGCGCGTTAGTACTTTTCCATAAGTCCGGCTTCAGTGTGTTCATTATTTATTCGCTCAGTTTTCCAAGAGGGATCGGATCCTCTTTACCACCAAAGGTGGTGGTGAGAGGTGAGATATATAGATATATAAAATTTTGAAGCTTCGAATTTGAATAGGAAATGTTTCTCCTTAAATGTATGTTAAGCGACCTGAATTCAATTAATAGCGACTCCATTACTAATACCAGACAATGAGTGGGGAGAAAAAAAAAAGATACTCGACAATTTAATCTCCAAACTTTTAACAGTTTGAATTTTATTACCTTCCATAGTTGAATTTTATGTGCCACAACCTTTCAATAAGAACAAAATGTTGCCATATATTTCATACGGTGAGCACGTGATTTTTACCGCACCCGAATTACCTTTATAAAAATCTTTAAATAATTTTTAATTAAGTATTAATCATTTTAGGATTTTTTTAGGTATTTAATCACTCAGTTGTTAATTAATTAATTCATAAAAAATACTAAAAATATTATGCATGGCATTTAGTATTTGTTTTACATTTTTAGGATTAAGTTAGTAATTAGTTGTTTTTATAAAGGTGGAAAATCATAAAAAATAGTTTACTGTATACTTTATTAGTTTCAATGTTTAATTCCTAGAATATAGTACTATCTTAAATTTTTTATAAACAGTTATTTTAGCCTAACTTCACATTTTGGTAGATTAGGAATTTAATTACTAAGTAATCTAGTTATTAATAAAAGAAGCAATTTAAAATCAGCAATCAATTTAAAGAGGAAGAAATCGGACTGGGCTGAAAATTAAACCAGCCCAGACTAAAATCGAAATTGAATAGAGGCCCAATCACACCAACCGGACCGGTCCAATTGCCCCATTGCTTCACCACGATCCGGACCGTTGATCTTGGCAAATCAATGGCCAGGAACTAACTTACCCCTGATATATATATGTCTTAAAATCTAACCCTAACTACTCCTCACTTCCGCCCCAAACCCCTCTGACTCCAGTTCCAAACACTCTTTCAACCTTAGCCACTTCTCAACCACATGGCCCCCATTCCCATCACCAATTCCGGCCACTTCCCCCATCAGAACCCGATAAAAAACCACCTCCACCATTCCCTCACTCCCAATCAACATCCCAATGTCACCAAAAATCCTAAAATCAGATCTATACAAGACAAAATCGAAAAAGAGCCTAACATGCAAAAGTTGATTTTAAAGCTGATTTTGAGTATAAAATAACTTTAGCCATGTGTTCTTAACAAGAGCACATGGAACACATGGTTAAAGTTAATTTTAACTTAAAAAATCGAAAGTTTGAAGGAGTTTGCAGATCGAGGTACTTCGTTCTTTTGTTCTTTGTCATGAGTTTTCTGTTTCTTCCCCT
>MCJB01003025.1:0-48997 GCA_002018475.1 Nicotiana obtusifolia
CAATTGGGACCTCATGTCCGGGCAAAGTGTTGTTTTCACCTTGGTTGTTGACCTCGTTGTTGATGGGGAGTGATTGTGCCATGATTAATTTGTAACCTGAAAAACAAAGAATTCTGCAAAGAGCAAGCGTAAAATTGTGTTTGAAAGAGAAACGTATCAAAAGTTCACTAATATCCTTAGCCCCACGGTGGGCGCCAAACTGTTTACCCTTAAATCCGGATAACAATTGAATTTGTTCGTAGTGCTAAGGATTCGTGAATCGATTTGATACGATGTAAAAATATGATGTAAATGATTAAAGGACAATAAGCAAAAGGAAATAGCCAAACCACAAGAATTAAATAACTGGTGATGAAATATAAGAAATAGGCAAGCTTAGTGAACAGTAACAATGGCGATGAACAGTAACTTTATCAGTATTTTCTCTCAGAATGTGTCGTGTCCTACAGTGATGGTTGAATGCTCTTCTTATAGGTAGCTAAAAGAGTCCTAAACATGGTAAAAGTCTAATTACAAAATAAATCCCTTGAATTACGGGACGAAATATCCTAAAATGATGCTTTAACGTTTATAACGGTTGAGATATTTGCTCCCGGCGAAATATCCAGAATTCGCGAGATATCCGGTTCGAAACTGATCCCTTGTCACGAGATGCCCCCTGGCCAACCGATATCGGTTGCCCCATTTCGGCTGCTCTAGCCTCTGTGTCCGATTTGTTGATTTAGGACCGGGGCAGTCCGGCCTCGTATTGCCCCCGGACCCGACTTCACTCGGTGGTATCCGACCTAATACACAGTGTCCATACAATTTTGAGGGTATATATGCTTATTTAAAACTTGAATTTTAATTAATATAAGCTTAAAGCTTGTTAAAGAAATGAGATATCTATTCAGAAGACATTTCCTCTCCCCAACTACATCCTCACTCCCTCCCAGTCAAAGCACTTAATTTTCATGATAACGCGCAGAGAACAAAAGAACAGAAGAAACCACTGCACGAGTCACGACTAATCTCAGACAACACTATTGACTTTTATCCTTGATTTCAATTCCTGACCAATTCAAACATCAATTAGCTTGGCCCTGTTCCTTGTTCAACTATCGATGAAATAAAAAAGAAACGACAGAACAAAGTCCATTTGCAGATAAGATGTTGGCAGTCAGACGGCTCCAATTAATATATAGGTGTTCGTAACACGCAGTACAAGACAATAACAATTTTAGAAAGATCTTTTCGTGTTTAAAATTTATTTACATATCAAAGATCAGATATGAGAAGTACATGGTGAAGAGAGTCTCGTATCAAAAATTATTCGATCGTGCAAAGACTCTATCTGTATCCACACCGAAACCGATCCTTGCTATCAACTCTTTGATCAATAAAATACGCGAACAAATTAAATGAAAAACTTATGCTGAAATTTTTCTCAAAAATCTCTATTCAAAGATAGAAGAATACGAAACATTTTTCTTGTAATTGTATTTTCTCTTTTGACTTTGTATTGTATTCTCATTTTCACAAAGTGATTTTTTTCTTTTCAAGACTGAATGATGTTGCAAATTTTTCTCCATCACCCTTTATATAACATCACATATAAACTCTTTCCCTATTTGGTTGAAATAATGATTTACTTTGGGTAAAAGTTTATTCCAAAAATAAAACTTTTATGGAATTTTCGATGGACAGTTCGAAATCCTCTCGTGACTGCCAATATTCATGGACTTTCCACAAAGTCCAATTCCAATTTGGATTATAAAATCCTTATTAGTATTTTAATATAGAAAAATCAAATCTCATTCTCAATGGGTTAAATTAGCCGCTCGTCCTTTCATGGACTTTATAAGTTAATTCAATTCAAATTGAATTAACAAATAATTAACTATTAATATTTTATATACATACTTTACATAAATAAATATTAGTTACATATATCACATATATATTTCAACCAAGAGATATAATTTAATTTTCTATTCCAAATATAGAACTTCAATTTGTTCATGATATTAATTATATCCTCTGTGCTAGCAAAGAATATAATAATATTTTATCTTGGACTAATAACTAAATTTATTTGGCTAATTAAATTTTTTAATTTAATTATCAAATAATAAAATAATTAATTCTTTCGCAAAGATCAGAACACTCGTTAGTGTGCGACCCATAGATTCAATACAAGCCGGTAGTAAATTGATCACATCAATATACTAATCAAGGGTGGCATCTAGCAACACTCTTTAACGATTGGATAGAATGAAGTATACAATTTACTCTCAAGAACCAGTAGAAGAATAAAGTAGTATTTCCTTCTGTCCTTATAGCTCAGAGTCACCCCCCCCCCCTCCAGGATATGGTTCAACTGTCAAATCCTAATAGGCGACCAACTATGCGTTCATGTCAAATATAATCGACCACTGAATGACCTAAGAAATTTTTTTCTTCTTTCATTCAATCGCCCCGGCCAAGGTCTTAGTTTGGTCATTTATAATTCATGACAACCTGGAGCTTAAACTCATTACTAGGAGTTGACAAATTCCATCTTGATCAATCACTAATTCTACAAGCATTTAATCATACTCAATATCCTTTCAACTATCACCCTAGGGTCATAGGTGTCTAGTATCAAAGCACGATAAATAACTTGTCAATTATTATGATGATCTCTGGTCAAAGGAAACTCTTACATCACATTCTTCAAGAGAATATCCTATTGACAGTTTATGGTAATTCTAACCATTAGGAATTATCCAATGAGTCGGTTCAATGATCATAGCTCTATATGCATCATCAATCTACGTGATTTAGTTAATGAGATCAACTAATCTTTATCCCATAAAGACAATCACATAAATATTGATATAACAGGATTACTAATGTCCAAATTAATAATCTTACGATCAAGAACAAATTTAGATTAAATTATAAGGAACTTTACTCTCATTATCATGATCTCCATCATGATGTCAAGTCTCAAAATTTAATCAAGGACCTTATCAGATTAATCAAGCAATTAATAATAACTATGATAAAAGAATATCAAATGACATATATTTTTATATCAAATAACATTCACAAAAATATGTTCAAATAATCAAATATGAGAATGGATCTAGGGCATATGTACTATATCCCTAACAATCTCTCACTTGCACTAGAGCCAATCGCTCTTGTACTTCATCCCCAATTTCCACTTTTGCTTATCAAACTCCTTTGTGCCAAGAGCTTTAATGAATGGGTCTGCAGCATTTTCCTTTCCATCAACCTTTTGAATCTCGACGTCTCCACGTTCAATGATCTTTCTTATCAAGTGATACTTTCACAGAACGTGTTTGGATTTTTGGTGTGATCTTGGTTCTTTTGCTTGAGCAATGGCTCCAGTGTTGTCACATAACAATGGAACCGCACCTTCTATTGAAGGAGCCACACCAAGTTTAGTTAAGAACGTTTTCATCCATACAGGTTCCTTAGCAGCTTCACTAGCTGCTATATATTCTGCTTCAGTCACTGAATCAGCTATTGTAGCTTGTTTGGAACTTTTCCAACTCACGGGACCACCATTTAAGGTGAATATATAACCAAAAATAGATTTTCTATCATCCCTATCTGAAGAGAAACTTGCATAAGTATAACCTTCAAGTTTCAACTCAGAATCTCCATAAATGAGGAATTGGTCTTTAGTCTTTCTTAAGTACTTAAGAATGATCTTCACCACCTTCCAATATTCCTCACCAGTATTTGCCTGAAATCGGCTAGTCATTCCTAGTGCATAAGCCACATCAGGACGTGTACATGTCATGGTATACATGATAGCTCCCACTACACTAGCGTATAGGATCCTACTCATGCGTTCTCTCTTTTCATGTGTTTTAGGACAATCCTTCATACTAAAATTAATTCCAGTGCCTATCGGTAGATAGCCTCTTTTGGAATTATCCAAGTTATACCTCTTTAAGATGGTATCGATGTACAAAGACTGGGAAAATCCAAGCAGTTCCTCGATCTATCTCTATAGATCTTTATTCCTAATATATAAGCTACTTCTCCCAAGTCTTTCATGGAGAACTGTTCAGATAGCCAAATCTTGATACTTTACAATGCCGTTATGTCATTCCCTATGAGCAGCATATTATCAACATATAGTACTAAGAATATAATTATGTTCCCACTAACCTTTTTGTACACACAAAAATATTCTTCGCATCTAACAAAATTGAACTTTTCAATTGTCTTGTTAAAGCGAATATTCCAACTTCGAGAAGCTTGCTTTAGTCCATAAATGGATTTTTGTAGCTTGCTTATTTTATTATGATCAGACGAACACGTGAAACCTTCAGCTTGTGTCATGTACACATCCTCTTCTAGCTCACCATTGAGGAAAGCTGTTTTCACATCCATTTTCCATATTTCATAATCATAGTATGTTGATATAGCAAGCAAAATCCGAATTGATTTGAGCATTGCCACGGGATCATAATCGACTCCTTCTTTCTGACGATATCCCTTCGCAACAAGATAGGCTTTGTAGGTCTCCACCTTTCCGTCTGCTCCAATCTTTTTCTTAAAAACACATTTACAGCCTATAGGTTTTATATCCTTTGAAGGTTCAACTAAAGTCCATACTTTATTTTCCTTCATGGATCCCATGGCCTTTTGCCATTTCTCATAATCAAAACTTTGTATAGCCTCTTCATAGGTCTTAGGGTCATCATCATTATGATCAACCTCATTTGATACATCATCATGTACTATTAGATTTGATCTAGTTGGTACATGGCGTTCTCGTGTAGACCTTCTAAGAGGCGCTTGTACAACTTGTTCACCTTGTGCTGGATTTGGTTGTTGCTCAATTTGGCTTAGAACTGGTTCATTAACCCATTCTTGAACTACATTTAGTTCTTGAACTTCAACCGTTGAAGATGGAAACTTCCTTGTCAACTTCAAAACATCTAATAAAGGTTCTTCAACTTGTGTCATGATCTTGATTTTCTGTTGATTCATTAGTTTCTTGAACTTCATCAAGTTATTTCTCCACTATAATTTCCTTCCAAAAGAAATTCTCTTTCCAAAAAGGTTGCTCCTCTAGCCACAAATACTTTATGGTCAGAAGGGTGACAGAAATAATATCCCATTGTTTCTTTGGGATACCCAATGGACCTACACTTATCAGATCTTGAGTCAAATTTATCAGACTGCAATCTCTTAACATAAGCTGGACAACCCCAAACTTTAATATGTTTAAGATTAGGTTTACATCCTTTCCATATCTCATATGGTGTTGTAAAGACTGACTTAGTGGGAACTTTATTAAGTAAGTATGTTGCTGCTTCCAAAGCATATCCCCATAAATTTATTGGAAGATCAGTGAACCCCATCATAGATCTCACTATATCTAATAAGGTTCGATTTCTCCTTTCAGACACAACATTGTGTTGTGGCGTTCCTAGAGGTGTCCATTGTGAGAGAATCCCATTCTCTTTGAGATACCTAGTAAAATATTCACTAAGATATTCTCCACCTCTATCAGACCTTAGTATTTTGATACTTTTACCAGTCTGTTTCTCAACTTCAATACGGAACCTTTTGAACATTTCAAAAGATTCAGATTTGTGTTTCATAAGATACACAAATCCATAATCTTGACATATCATCAGTGAAGGTGATGAAGTAAGAATATCCACCTCTAGCTTGAATTTTCATGGGCCCACAAACATCTATATGAATTAGTCCCAATAATTTAGAAGCTCTTTCTCCACTTCCAGTAAATGGAGATTTGGTCATTTTTCCTTTGAGACAAGATTCACAAGTTGGATATGATTCAAAATCATACTTGTCAAGTTACCCTTCTTTGTATAACTTGTTAATTCTTTTCTCTCCAATATGACCAAGCCTACAATACCAAAGGTATGTATGATTTACTTGATAATCTCTTTTCCTCTTAAGACTCGTAACATGGATAATCGAATTGGCATTCACATTAGGTAAGACATAAACATCATGTTGGAGAAAGCCATTCACATATAAATTATCACCATAATAAATAGAGCAAATATCATTGCCTATAATAATGCGAAAACTACGTTTGTCTAACATAGAAGCTGAAATTATGTTCAAAACAAATTTAGTAACGTAATAACAATCAACCAACATAAGTACTTTGCCCGTAGGCATTATTAAAGAAATTGATCCTACAGCTACGGTCGCAACTTTTGCACAATTTCCAACTTGTAGATTAACTTCTCCTTTCTTAAACCTTCTACTTATCTGGAACCCCTACAACATATTGCAGATATTATAACTACTCCTAGTATCTAATACCCACAATGAAGAATCAGTAGTAATTAAAGAAACCTTGAAAATATTTTTCATTAAAGTCTTACCTTGTTTCTTGTCCTTTAAAATTGCAAGATACTCCTTGCATTTTCTCTTCCAATGTCCTATTTTCTTACAATGGAAACATTCAACATCAGATTGGTCAGTTTTGCCTTCTTTTCCTTTGGGTTTGGTCACACCACCCTTAGGTGCAGTAGGCTTTTTCTTGGGTTTACTTTTACCCTTACCCTTCTTCTTAGAAGAGTTTCCAACCAACATGACAATTCCTTTCTTCTTCTCAGATGCAAGTTGATTCTCATAATCAATCAACATGTTAAGCATCTCATGAAGATCACAATCCATTTTATGCATATTGAAATTATAACAAATTGTGAAAAGGATTCTGATAGTGACTGCAAGATCAAATCTTGAGAAAGCTCTTTACCCAGTTTGCACCCCAACTTCTCTAGTTCTTCAATAAGATCAATCATATGATTGACATAGGGTCCAACTAAAGAGTTTCCAGCCAATTTGGATCCAAATAAAGCCTTAGAGAGCTGGTATCTAGCTGTCCTGCTTTGTGTACCAAACATCTTCTTAAAATGTTCAATGATTGCAGTTGAATCCATATCCTGATGTTTCCTCTGTAGTTCAGAACTCATAGAAGCAAGAATGATGCATTTGGTAGTAAGACATTCTTCCAAGTTTTTTTGATAAATCTTGGTAGCATCATCATCATCCTCATCTGGGACTTCCTTGGCAGGCTTATTGATCACATCATTCTTGCTTTCATGCATGAGAACAATTCTCAAATTTCTGTACCAATCATCAAAGTTTGGTCCTACCAACTTGTTGATCTCAAGTATTCCACGCAGCGATATAGCAAACATATTGAGAAATCTAAAATTAGAAAAGAAAAGACAATGATATAAGAACATATTTACACATATCATAAATACATAGACTTTTATCTAAATGATATTTTCACTAATTATTTTAATCTATTTACCCTCATTATAGTTTAAGAAATCTTTATTTCCGTTAGTGGAGCAAAGGAATCCTTTAACAATATGTATGAACCCCTTGGAAGTCAAGTCGTTTCCCACATTTATTTTAAAGGTAGGCACTCTTACCAATTGTATCCCCATACAATTTCCTTAAATAGCTCTATGTCAAATAGTCTCTTGGTAGTCAGGTCGATCCTATTGGCATAGTTGAGTTCAACCATCATGAAAGCAAAGAACTTATTAAATTTTATACTCCCCCAGTAGTCCATGCGTCTAGTGTAAAATTAAATAATTCTTTCAATTCGTGCATCTAATGAAATAAATAATTTTAACATATTCTCGAACTATAAGTCTCTTGGTTGTCAGGGCGCTCCTTATAAACAAGAAATAAATAAAGTTATTTATTTTGAAGGATAACTTTACAATAAAATATCTTATATTTTATAATTTAAGAACTCAAATTTTAGTAAGAGGGAATTGTTACTAAAACAACTTTTAATAACATTAAGATCAATTCTTTTATAGCATGTGAATTTAGTTCAAGTTGGCTACATGCTTAGTCCTAAATTAATTTACATCACATGTAATAAATAATTCAAAATTATGTAATGAACGAGCACGTGACATGAAACAAAATTCAACATTCTTCTAACATGTTTTTCTTTTATATTACATAAAAATAATTCATGCCAGAATATTATTATTAATTAACATCTCATGAACTAATAACAATTAAAATAACAGTATAATCCAATAACATATTATAGATTACCAGCGTATCTAATATAAAATTTTAAATTTACGTTACGAACTATCTCAATAGTTTAACTTATATGTATACATATTTATTCACAATAAAATAATATCAATCTAATATGCATTCAAACAATTTAACTATTGCATAAGAAACATGTATTATGATTTAAACTCTTCAAATATAATCTTAAAATGTTTCGTAAATAAATTTTAGACACAAGAAACCGACTTTGATACCACTAAAGAATTGCATATAGGTGTTTGTAACACGCAACGGAAGACAATAACAATCCTAGGAAGCTCTTGCCGTGTTTAAAATTTATTTACATGTCAAAGATCGGATCAGAGACGTACCTGGTGAAGAGAGTCTCGTATCAAAAATTCTTCGCTAGTGCGAAGACTCTATGCGTATCCACACCGAGACCGATCCTTGCTATCAACTCTTTGATCAATGAAACACGCGAACAAATTGAATGAAAAACTTGTGCTAAAATTTTTCACAAAAATCTCAATTCAAAGATAGAAGAACAAGAAACACTTTTCTTGTAATTGTATTTTCTCTCTTGGCTTTGTATTGTATTCTCACTTTCACAAAGTGGTTTTTTCTCAAGACTGAATAATGCTGCAAATTTTTCTCCATCACCTTTTATATAGCATCATATATAAACCCTTTTCCTATTTGGTTGAGATAATGATTTACTTTGGGTAAAAGTTTATTCCAAAAATAAACTCTTATGAAATTTTTGATGGACAATTCGAAATCCTCACGTGACTGCCAATATTCATGGACTATCCACAAAATGTCCAATTCCAATTTGGATTATAAAATCCTTATTAGTATTTTAATATAGAAAAATCAAATCACATTCTCAATGGGTTAAATTAGCCGCTCGTCCTTTCATGGACTTTATAAGTTAATTCAATTCAAAATTGAATTTAACAAAAAATTAACTATTAATATTTTATATACATACTTTACATAAATAAATATTAGTTATATATATCACACATATATTTCAACCAAGAGATATAATTTAATTTTCTATTCCAAATAAAAAACATCAATTTGTTCACAATATTAATTATATCCTCTGTGCTAGCAAAGAATATAATAATATTTTATTTTAGACTAATAACTAAATTTATTTGACTAATTAAATTTTTTAATTTAATTATCAAATAATAAAGTAATTAATACTTTAGCAAAGATCAAAAATACTCGTTAGTGTGCGACCCCACAGGTTCAATACTAAGCCGTAGTAAATTGATCACATCAATATACTAATCAAGGGTGGCGTCTAGCAACACTTCTTAACGACCGGATAGAATGAAGTATACAATTTACTCTCAAGAACCAGTAGAGGAATAAAGTAGTATTTCCTTCTGTCCTTATAGCTCTGAGTCACCCCAAGATATGATTTAACTATCAAATCCTAGTAGGCGACCAACTATGCGTTCATGTCAAATATAATCGACCACTGAATGACCTAAGAAACTCTTTTCTTCTTTCATTCAATCGCCCCGCCAAGGTCTTAGTTTGGTCGTTTATAATTCATGACAACATGGAGCTTAAACTCATTACTAAGAGTTGACAGATTCCATCTTGATCAATCACTAATTCTACAAGCATTTAATCATACCCAATATCCTTTCAACTATCACTCTAGGGCCATAGGTGTCTAGTATCAAACCACAATAAATAACTTGTCAATTACTATGACGATCTCTGGTCAAAGAAAACTCTTATATCACATTCTTCAAAAAATATTCTATTGGCAGTTTATGGTAATTCAAACCATTAGGAATTATCCAATGAGTCGGTTCAATGATCATATCTCTATATGCATCATCTTTGTATGTGATTTAATTAATAAGATCAACTAATCTTTATCCCATAAAGACAATCACACAAATATTGATATAACAGGATTACTAATGTCCAAATTGATAATCTTACGATCAAAAACAAATTTAGATTAAATTATAAGGAACTTTACTTTCATTATCATGATCTCCATCATGATGTCAAGTCTCAAAATTTAATCAAGGACCTTATCAGATTAATCAAGCAATTAATAATAATTATGATAAAAGAATATCAAATGACATATATTTTTATATCAAATAACATTCACAAAAATATGTTCAAATAATCAAATATGAGAACGGATCTAGCGCATATGTACTATATCGCTGACATTAACTACTTTTGTACTACTTGTGATCTTCACAACAATATCCAAAGCCCAAAATATTACTCAGTGCACTTCTTTTTGTGGTGATTTTCATAAATTCACCTTTCCATTTCAATTGAAAGCTGATCCCAAGAAGTGCGGAAATTCTAGGTTCCAGCTCGATTGCCAGAATAATCGTACTGTCATAAGTTTGGAGTCAAGGAAATATAACGTGTTGGAAATCAACTATGACAAATTCTTGATCAGAGCAATTGACCCTGGTTTGGTGAATCAGACCACGAACTGCACTTTTGCTCCGAATTACTTCACCACAGCTGTTCCTGGCACCTCAACTTTTGATTATTTTGCTCCCAACATTCCCATTATCTTTGTCTACTGTTTAGCCACCGTAGATTCTTCGCGCTATGTGGAGACTACTTTTTGTGGATCACAGAACAATACTTCTTTCTTTAATTATTCACAAAGTCATAGCTATGTGGCCCTAGGACAGGACATGTCGGTTTCGGATTTGGCAGAGAGTTGCAGCGTGGAATTAGTAGCCTGGGCGTCGGCTCGTGGGCTTTCGGGTGACAATACTTCTCTATCGAGCATTCAGGATACCCTGAGTTACGGGTTTGAGCTTTATTGGAAAAGTACCTTCTTGTGTAGAGAATGTCAAGGCTACTGTTTTGCTGAAGGCAACGACTATCGTTGCAGCAGCAGCAACCGTAGGTGCTCGCGCTGCGGTGATGGCACCCTCTTTGATCTTCCCCTCCCTTGTAAGTCAATATTCAATTTGGAATCCCTTTTCGAGAATTATCTGTTTTACAAAATCCCATATCTGTGGTTGAATATATGTGGTTTGTTCTGAGTCCTGATTTGTGGTAGTGACTAGTATTTTGAAGATACAAGTATCTCCCTAATTTTAAGGTGTCATTCTTTACCACAGATTAAGTCTACAATTAAAGCAGGTCATAGATGTGGCCAACTTTCATTCATCTATTGTATCCACTCTCTGTGGGGTCTATTGTATGAGGTTATAAGAAAATTTGGATCTCTTTTGCGTTCAATTCTCCACTCCTTTTTATGCTTATCAGTTAGTTACCCTTTTAACTATACTAAGTTTCAATTCTCAGCAACTTATTTCAAGCTATAGCAACTACTATTTTACTCAAGTTCCTATATTTGGACAACGCAGGTAGCATCCACATGCATGGAGGTTAAAGCCATGCGTTTTCCATATAGCTGTAAGCTCTTTCTTCAAGTCTTTACCAAATTTGCTTCTTCTAACGTAAATTTCCTTTGTGATTTGCCTGTTGGACAGTTATTACTATAATATACGATGGATTTGGTATAGGTGAGTCTTCTTATCTTACTCAACGACGACCATAAGCATTCTTGGTACACTCTGAATTCTGAATAATGAAATAGCTTTGAAGCATTTAGTCAAACCCCTTCACCCTATGAAAAGGATGTGGTTTTCTAATCAATGACTTCCATTTTTCTTTTTGAAAATTATGCAGCTGCAATTCTGTCATTCCGATTTCTCTTCGGATTGGTTTTCCTAGTTGCATTAATAGTGTACAGATGGAGAAGACGGCACTTATCTATGTATTAATCAATTGAAGACTTCCTCCAAATCCAAAACAACCTTGTGCCAATTAAGTACTCCTATTCTGAGATTAAGAAGATGACTAATAAATTCAAGGAAAAACTAGGCGAAGGAGCCTATGGAACTGTCTTCAAAGGAAAGCTCCAAAGTGGTCCTTTTTTTGCAGTAAAGATGATGTACAAATCTATGACTAGTGGGCAAGAATTTATCAGTGAAGTTTCCACAATTGGAAGGATTCACCATGTTAATGTTGTGCAGCTCATTGGATTCTGTGTTGAGGGTTCAAAACGTGCTTTGGTATATGAGTTCATGCCTAATAGTTCCTTGGACAAGTACATATTTCCGCAAGAAGGAATTGTTTCCTCGATTTACAAACAAATGTTCGAGATATCTCTAGGAGTTGCCCGTGGGATAGACTATCTACATCGGGGGTGTGACATGCAGATCTTACTTTTTGATATAAAGCCTCACAACATTCTTCTGGATGAAAATTTCAATCCAATAATATCTGACTTTGGGCTTGCAAAATTGTACCCAACAGATGATAGTATTGTGAGTCTAACTGCAGCTAGAGGGACAATGGGTTACATGGCTCCGGAGTTGTTCTATAAAAATATTGGAGGAGTGTCATACAAAGCGGATGTATATAATTATGGTATGTTGTTGATGGAAATGGCAGGCAGAAGGAAGAACATGAATCCATTTGCAGATCATTTAAGCCAAATTTTACTTTCCTACATGGGTTTACGACCAATTTAATGAAGGAAATGATATAGAGATGCAGGACGCCAGCGAGGAAGATAGCAGGATGGTAAAGAAGATGATATTTGTGGCATTGTGGTGCATACAGATGAAGCCTGTTGATCGTCCTGCAATGAACAAAGTTGTTGAAATGCTTGAAGGAGATGTTCAACTCCTACTGATGCCCCCTAGACCTTTTATATCTCCTCGCGAGATTGCCGGGGATGTTATTGAGACAATAAGAATTTCCACGGAGGTATAGGTGGCCACTCACTGTGCTGTACAATCCATGGTCATAAACTCATAATTTACGTAATTAAAATATTTCATTTGAGCTGGTGATTACCCTTTCTACATTTTGTTTTTCTCCAATATACAGTATGTCTGATTCATTGTGCAAGTATCAGTTTCTTACATCAAACTAAGATTCCTAGGATTTGATATGAGATGTATATCTGAAGTGTTTTATGATTTATGATCTCATGGAGTAAAGTAAAATTTAATGTCGACTTCAAGATGCAATGTTTGTTGCACTGTGAATCATTAATCCTTTCAAGATAGTGCTACAAGATTGATTTAGTTCACGACATCCAATATCTCTAAGAAGTGTTCAAACTCATGAGGCCACAAGTAGTCATTTCTGTCCCATGCTAGTGAAACTAGTCCTTCCTTGGTTTTCATTGTAAGAGTTTTGAGTGTAATATGATTCTTTATTGAAGTGTATATTAGTTTATTTGCATGTTGGTGTTGCAAATCGTTCGAAATGTAACTATCAAGCATAGTTTCATCAAATAAGGAAATGATTACACCATCACATTTTCTTAATGGAGTGAGAACATCCTCTGTTTGTAAGGATAGAAGCAAATTCTTATCAAAGAAGCCCTTAAGATGATGGCCTGAATTTTAACTTGCCTCATTTCATAAGTGTACAAGCGAAATGATTAAGGTAACTGCGATGTCTGGTACTCCTTCCAGCACCATTGGGAGTACTAGGGTGATAGAAGGAGAGCCTGCTCAGTAGCCTGAGTACGTGAATTTTCTAGTAGAAAACTAATTAGCATCCCCTTGTGCACACCATTTAATTGCAGTTATGTTGACATGACCATCTTTAGTAGTTAGAAAGATATTCTGAAGTTAGAGATATATCGTATGCTCCACCAGAAAAACCAAGCAAATTAAAGCTTCTACTAATATCTGTCTGGTAAATCTAAGTTATCATCCTAGGTTCCCGGATTGATGAATGGTTGACCATTTAAACTTCCACAACAATGGCATAGGTTTCCTTTAGAAAGGTATCACCTTGACTAGATTGAGGCCTTAAGCTCAATTAAACTGATGCATATTCTTTGCAAAGGATTACCTTGGTGGCTACTAATTGGTTTCTTTTGATTCTTTTCCTCCTATACTTGTCTGAATGATTAGGTGACTTGTAGATTTAATTTTGCTGGCCATTATGACATGTGATATATTTAATCTGAAGCCTCGGAGAATAGATGAACAGTAATTTAAAAATGTGTGGAAGTTTAAGTTATTACTATACCTGTTGCGAGAACTGAAACCACTCAACTAGGGGTGTCAAACGGGCGGGTTGGGTCGGATATGGGACGAGTCAAAAACGGGTAATAAAAAAACGGATAAATTATCCAACCCCACCCATATTTAATACGGATAAAAAAACGGGTTAACCGGCGGATAATATGGGTAACTATGTTATCCATGGCTTTTTGAATATGATTACTTTTGTAAGAATTCCTAATCTCCCAAACTTGAAGAACCCCTAATTTGAGGCTTTACAAATGTAAAGTTAAACACATTAGTTATCCATTTTCTAAATCAATAATATGGTTCTTATCCGTATTTGACCTGTTTTTAAAAAGTTCATTATCCAACCCATTTTTAGTAGATAATATGGATGGTTAACTGTTTTTTTTAAAAATCGTTTTGCCACTACTACACTCAACAATATAAAGATGAAAACATCATATATATATATATATATATATATATATATATATATATATATATATATGTATAGTGGTTTATAATAAATAATTTTTAATCTAAATTATTTTCTACATGGATATACACAAATATGTGATTTTGGTGTGATAAATGTATTCCCAGCGAAAACACTCAATGGTCAACGCCATGGAAACAAGGACGCAAATAAAATAAAAAGGCATGTATCATTGAGCAATTAATTATATAGAACTGACTTCTGACTTCCATCATTCATCCTACTGTTATGACCAGATCAACATCAGCTTTGAAATAATTAGTCCGTTAATATTCAAATATTGATTCAAGCAAAGCAACTTCGTTTGATGAATTGCATCCTTTCTCTTCTTAAAGGTCAACAGAACATTAGCATCACAGTCGGTTTTTAGATTGATGTTTGCAAGACTCTGGATTGTTCTTTTTGTAACCTGCACAACCATTGCCAAAGCCCAAAACATTACCCAGTGTGCTTCTTCTTGTGATGATATTCATAACATTAGCTTTCCTTTTCGATTGAAAGCTGATCCCCATAATTGTGGAGATTCCAGGTTTGAGCTTGATTGCCTGAAAAATCGTACTGTCATAAGTTTGAATTCGAAAAGTTATTACGTGCTAGAAATCGACTATCGCGAATTCTTGATCAGAGCAATTGACCCTGGTTTGGAGCATCACACGAGGAACTGTACTTCTTTTCCTGATTACTTTAATACATCTGTTCCTAGCACCTCAACTTTTGCTAGAGATTTAACCGTTGAACAACTTTATCAGAAGTCAACTTCTGGTACTATCATAGACGTTAAATATCATGATCGGAACATTCCCATTATCTATGTCAATTGTTTAGCTCCTGTAAATTCCTCACGCTATGAGGAGACTACTTTCTGTGGTTCGCAGAACAAGACTTACTTCTCTAATTCTTCCCAAATTCATAGCTATATCGCCATTGGACAGGACATGTCAGTTTCGGATTTGGCTGAGAGTTGCAGCGTGGAAATGGTGGCCTGGGCCTCGGCTCGTGGGCTTTCGGGGGACAATACTTCTCTATCGGACATTCAAGCGGCCTTGGCTTATGGGTTTGAGCTTTCTTGGAAGCGTAGCTTCTTCTGCAGAGAATGTGAAGGCTACTGTTATGCTGAAGGCGGCGGCTTTGTTTGCCATCGCTGCAAGGACAACTCAAGGATGAATCTCCGCATCCCTTGTAAGTCAACATTCATTTTGAGTTTCACTAGACAAGAGGGGTTGCTCAGAGGCTCAGCACCCCCACCTAGAACCCCGGGATCGTGGGTTCAAGTGATCACCATATGAGCAATAACTCCAACAAAGGGGGATCAAAGAAAAATCAAAGGATAAAAAATAAAAATAAAAAGTTTCACTAAGTTCAAATTGGAATCCCTTTTCAAATGTTTTGTATTACAAAATTCCATCTCTGAGGTTGAAATTTTTTGTTTTTTTTTCCTTCAAAGTTTCCACTAATTTTGATGAGTACCAGTTACCTCCTTTGTTGCCTAATCTTAAATCCTTAAGTTTCAATATTCAGCAATTTATTTCAAGATTTGACCTCTTGTAATTGGACAATGCAGGTAGCGTCCACCACTTCTTTGGTAAGTATTTCTGATACTGGAGCGATAATTTTACATACTACGCATTTTGCTGAAAGGAAATTGTTAAAGCAATGTGTTTGCCAATAATGATCCCCTTCATTGCACCACATAGCTGTAAGCTCTTTCTTGAAGTATTTGATATTTTCTTTCCTCTAATATATAATTTTCCCTTTGTGATTTGCCTGTTTTGACAGTTCTAATTTATACAAGATTATACGGTGGAATAGTTATAAGTAAGTTCTCTATCTTACTCTACGAGTATTAGGAGTGTTGTTACACTGAAAACAATAGCTCTAAAGCTTTTAGTCAAACCCCTTTGTCCTAGGAGCAAAGAAATGGCTTTTCTTACTAATGTCATCCTCATGCAGTTTTGATTCCACCATTCCGATTTCTCTGTGGATTCATTTTCCTGATTGCATTAGTAGTGTATAAATTGAGAAGGCGGCACTTGTCTGAGTATCAAGCAATTGAAGATTTCCTGCAAATCCAGGGTACCCTCGTGCCAATTAAGTACTCGTATTCTGATCTTAAGAAGATGACTAATAAATTCAAGGAAAAACTAGGCGAAGGAGCCTATGGAACTGTCTACAAAGGAAAGCTCCGTAGTGGTCCTTTTGTTTCAGTGAAGATGATGCATAAATCTATGACTAGTGGGCAAGAATTTATCAGTGAGGTTTCTACAATTGGAAGGATTCACCATGTTAATGTTGTGCAGCTCATTGGATTCTGCGTTGAGGGCTCAAAACGTGCTTTGGTATACGAGTTCATGCCCAATGATTCCTTAGACAAGTACATAGTTCCACAAGAGGGAATTGTTTCCTTGAGTTACAAACAAATGTTCGATATATCTCTAGGAGTTGCCCGTGGGATAGACTACCTACATCGAGGCTGTGACATGCAGATCTTACATTTTGACATTAAGCCTCACAACATTCTTCTGGACGAAGATTTTAATCCAAAAATATCTGACTTTGGCCTTGCAAAATTGTACCCAACAGATGATAGTATAGTCAGTGTAACTGCAGCGAGAGGGACAATGGGTTACATGGCTCCAGAGTTGTTCTATAAAAATATTGGAGGAGTGTCATACAAAGCCGATGTATATAGTTATGGTATGTTGTTGATGGAAATGGCAGGCAGAAGGAAGAACATGAACCCATTGGCGGATCATTTAAGCCAAATTTACTTTTCTAATTGGGTTTATGATCAATTCAATTCAGGAAATGATGTAGAGATAGCGGATACCAGCGATGAAGAAAGGATGATGGTAAAGAAGATGATGATCGCGGCGATGTGGTGCATACAGATGAAGCCTGTTGATCGTCCTGCAATGAACAAAGCTGTTGAAATGCTTGAAGGAGACATCGAACTCCTACTGATGCCCCCTAGACCTTTCATATCTCCTCGTGAGATTGCTGGGGATGTTATTGAGACAATAACCATATCAACTGAAATCTAGGTGCTTGCTCACCATGCTGTGCAACCCATGGTCATACATTTGAGCTGGTGATTAGGCGCCTTTCTACATAGTATTTGTTTACTCGAGTATATCTTGGTATTTCCTCAACTCATGTACATTTACTCTGTCTTTAATCTACAATAGATCCAACTTTTTGTGGAAGTATCATTTTCTTACATTAGAGAGTAGTCTTTTGAGATTCCTAGAATTTGACATGAGATTTATATCTCAAATGTACTCGTATCATTTCAGATCTTATGGAGTAAAGATAAATTAATGTCGACTTCAACATATAAGAGAATATAGTGATCAATGTATTGCGAATCATTTGTCCTATCATGATTATGCAACAGGATCGAGCAAGTTCACAATGTCTAGTATCAATACGAAGACTCCTATCTCTGGCCACAGGTTGTCAGTTCTGCCCCATGATAAAAATTTGAGCGTAGTATAATCATGCTAATATTAATTATCAATAGGCTGGTTGAGGATCAAAACTACTGCAGGAAATTCATGAAGTTCCCCTTAAAGATAATCTTTTCGGCAATTTTGATGCCTCAACCCTAAGTAAAGCGTAATCAATAGTTTCTTCACCTATATCCATGGCTACATATAAAAAATGAAATGAGTCAGGACTCAGCTAATACTACAACAACAATTCAGTAAAATTTCACAAGTGGGGTCTGGGGAAGGTAGTGCATACGCAAATCTTATCTCTACCCGAAATAGAGAGGTTGTTTCTTGTAATGGTGCATATTAATTATATTCCTCCAGCTAGGAATCACATTTCACATTTCTCTTACCATGACGATCTACACAAATTATGAGACTTGCAATAAGCGCAATGCTTTCTTATAAAGGAAAAGTTGGCTATAGTGAATTTGCTTTAGTACATGCTGGCTAGGTAGCTTAGTTATGACTATTAATTAGAGTTTTCATGTCTTTCGACTTTCGACATTCTTTTAGGCATTACGTGAAATACCATATGAATCTTTATCTGTGCTCAAAAACTTTTGTTGGTGTAACCGTGTAAGGGGAAACTTCCAATATATTTTTAGTAGCTGTAAATAAAGAAAGTTAAGCACTACCAAAGCGGATGGACAAAAAAGTTACCGCCATATATAGTACTTTGTTCTAACTTTGCAAAAAGAAACAACAACATTTCCAAGGTGTTCCATTAGATTTTTTGTAGCTGTAAAGAAAGTTATAGAAGACTAAAGTGGATGAAAAAAATTCGGCGGTAGTACTTCTTTCTAACTTTTCAAAAAGAGATAACAAATTTTCCAAAGTGTGCAATGTTGTTGTTACGATCCAAAATCCACTATAGGTCGTGATGGCGTCTAACGTCGCTGTCAGGCAAGCCAACGATGATTTGCCAATTTGATTACTCATTTTATTACTTTCGAAATCACGAATTTTAATAAGAAAAAGAGATTTACACTTCAAAATCAAGAGAACGTACAACATTTATAATTTATAAAAGAAATGAAAGGCGAAAATAATATACGAAACCCTAAGCATCAATTGGTATAATCCCAAAACTTGGTGGCACAAGTGCATGAGTATTTTCTAAGGAGTACAATAATAATACAACATCTGTCCAAAATATAAATAAGACAGGATAAAATAAATAGTACGATGGAGACTCGGTGGACTGCGATGCGTAGCCTGGAATGCAGCTCACATAAAGTCTCCTTAACAGATGCGCCTACACGCCAAGATGATCACCAAATGAACCTGTCAGATCCTGTACATTTAGTGCAAAAGGGCAGTATGAGTACCTAAATCAACGCGTACCTAGTAAATATCTAGCCTAACCCCGGAGAAGTAGTGACGAGGGGTCGACATCGACACTTACTAGAGGTCCAATGAAACAATATGATAAATCATAAGAAGATATAAATCACACAACAATAATGGGATAAAGCTGTAAGTTACATAATCTTCTAAATATTTCTTTTAAGATATGAATTTCTCAATCTTGTATTCTCCCTTAACAACTCCGAAAATGTCAAGTGTCAATACCAATAAATAAGGAATACCATATAAAATACCGGGCATCAGCGAAAAAATATCTCGTGAATATTCGGACTACTAGTGATATAGCGCACGATTCTGCCGAGGTCGTTCAGCCTGATCCAGAATAATGTATACACTGCCGAGGGTCGAGCAGCACAAACTATAGTTGCATCTATTATACTGCCGAGGCGTTCGGCCCACTCCACAAAAAAGGAAGGAAGTTATCGAATTACGAGACACGTGCTTACAATACAGTACATGAGCAGATAGTGAATATAATCATTATCGTTTCTCAAATAACTAGCCAACAACTCAAGGTAATAAGGCTCGGCCTAGTATACAGATATTTATTTTTAAATCAGTTTCAATTATAAGTTCAAGTAATTAAGCCAGCAGAATGAGTTCAAATAATTCAAGTAACAAGGCTCGGACGTAAACATGCTTTAGCTACGTATAGACTCTCGTCACCTCGTGTGTATATAGCACCCTCAACTAGTTGCAAATAACAATAATTATCACCTAGGGGGTAGTTCCCTCCTCACAAGGTTGGACAGGAGACTTACCTCGCCCCGAAGTTCCATAACCGGCCCAACGCCTCTCTAACTCTTCAATTCAAAGTCAAACGATCCAAACCTAGTCAAACAATGTGCAATTCAATCAAAATATACTCCAAATGCTTATAATTAATCAATTTATAACAATTCACATCTCCACTCTAAAAGTCAATAAAGTCAACCCTCGGGCCACGCACCCGTACCAAAAATTCTCGAAGATAAACTTTACCCATAATGCCACGAACTCAAATATATAATATATTCCACATTTCATGTCCAATTTCGTAGTCAAAGGTCAAAAATACCAAATTCTAGGTTTTATTCAAAATAGCACAATTTTCACCAACTTTCATGTTTAAATCCATGTATAATTCATGTAGATGTGAAGAAATCACTTACCTAGCGATGGGTGACGAAGAAGCTCCCACAAAATCGCCCCAAGCTCGGTTCTCATGGAAGATTTGAGATAAAATGAGCCAAAATCCGTTTCTTGCAAACTTATACACTACCCAGGTGACCTTCATCTCGAATGCGACACTGCCCTCGCGTTCGCGAAGCTCAACAAACTCAGGGCCCAAAACTCTTCTTCGCGAACGCAAGGTTAGTCTCGCGAACACGATTCTTCACCAGGCTGCTCTATCGCGAACGCGTCCACTCCATCACGGACGCGAAGACCAATCTTCCCAAGGCCAGCTTCCCCAGTGCGAACGCGGAGCTGACATCGCGAACACATAGAACTGCCGCCCAAACGTATGCAAACATGAGCTCTCAGTCGCGAACACGAGGCACAAAATCTCAGCAGCCAAAAATCCTTCTTCACAAACGCGTGAATCCATTCACGTTCGCAAAGGACAAAACCAGAACCAACAACAGCAGCAGCCAAAAACAGGGAGAAATGACCCAAAACTATCCCGAAACACACCTGAGGCCCCCAAGACCCCATCCAAACATACCAACGCATCCCAAAACATAACATGAACCTGCTCGAGGCCTCAAATCACACCAAACAACATCAAAACTATGAATCGACGATTGAAACCTTTCTTTAAACTTTCAAACCTTCAAACTTTGCTTTGCTTGCATCCGATTCATACTTAAACATTCCGGAATGACGCCAAACTTTGCTTGCAAGTCATAAATCACAACAGGAACCTATTCTAAGGATCAAAATCCCAAACGGATATCGATAACATCAAAATCCACTTGAAGTCAAACCTAAGAAATTCTTAAACTTTTAAAATACCAACTTTTCATAATAAGCGCCGAAATACTCCCGGACCACCTGATACTCAACCCAAACATATGCTTAAGTCCGAAATCATCATATAAACCTATTGGAACCTTCAAATGTCGATTCCGAGGTTGTTTACTCAAAAGTCAAACCTTAGTCATTCTCCCAACTTAAAGCTTCCAAAATTAGAATTTTCTTTTCAAATCAACTCTGAACTTCCCGAAATTCAATTCTGACCACACGTACAAGTCATAATACCTGAAGTGAAGATATTCAAGGCCTCAAACCGCTGAACGACGCGTTAGAGGTCAAAACGACCAGTCGGGTCATTACATTCTCCCCCACTTAAACATACGTTCACCCTCGAACGTGCTAAGGACTGCTCCGGAGTTGTCCAAAATCACTGTTTAACACCTCGTGCACCTACCCGTGCCACCACAATCCAGTTGAGCAAATTAGCTGTAGCCAGATTGAAGATCCTCCCTATAACCTTAGCTAACAAGCTTTAGAACCAAATTCCAACATCCAGAATTTTCCACGAGACCCGATTCTAACATACGAACACCGTATCAATCACTAGACCTTGTATGCTACATAACCATGCTCCTCCGCTGAAATCACATCATGCACCACATAAGTCGCTTGACCATAATAACATCTTCCGACCACAATTGTTGTAATTTCACGTAACCGATGCCCGCAATACACCTCATAACACATATAAGCCCTTTTCCAACTCTCACAATACTTCCATGATGAAAGAGATGTGTAAAAACTCATAACCACTTGCCGAACCAACAAATCATGGAGTCTCTCCTCCTGACAAGAACTATTACCTCATTCTGAATTGAATAATGATATTTGCTCTTTAATATACTTTACACACATCCGATCGCACCGATTTCAAGTCCAATAACTTCGTCTCACCCAGTCCAAGCTGCTCAGGCAATAAGCCAACTGCCAAAAAATCTCATATAACGCCCACAATGCGCCAACAATATACAAACTCGAATGTGATACATAAGGAAAGGTGAACTCTGAAAAAGGACTACCCAGCCTGCGTAACGAATAAAACGGCCGAATAGATGCTATGAACCTACCTCAGGGATGAAAAATAAGGCACACAAAATAAGTGTAAGGAACTATGCTCAACATCTCGTTATTGCGGCGTGCAACCCGATCCAACAGGACATTGTTGTGGCGTGCAACACAATCCACACAACATGCCTGTGGCGGCGTGCCACCCGATCCAAACAATATACCCGTGGCGTTGTGCCACCCGATCCGCACATAACAATCAAGAAGAAAACAGACATCAAGTCGTAACGCTTATACCTACGAAATACCCAAATTGCGACCACAAGCACACTAAGTGCGAAAATACAACCCTGGGGAGACAGATAGTGCCATATGCTACAAAATCCAAGCACAACAAAGGTGCAATAAATGACCTGCATCTCGAGAGCAATCCTGCTCATATAATACCACAAGCTACACGAGACCACAACACATGTGCGAAGAATCAAGCTGTCTCACAACCCACATGGCACAATAGATTATTACATGAAATAGCTGACGACGGGAATAACATCCAACGCCCGAAGACTCCTCCATAAGAATGTTATGATGAATGAACACATCCGATTTAATGTAAATGTACTAGCGGACCTCAAGCCGATTCCGCTTATCCCATACTGGGCTAATAACCTTCCAGGGATCTACAATGGCCCTATTCATGACACATACGAGCAGCTGTCCAATCTGGAACAAACTTCCACAGTTCACAACCAACCGACTAGAGCGTCGTTCAAGCACAAACTCTCACATTAGTAACAGTGCCAGAATCTCCATACTTGGTTTCAATCCTTAACAATCAGGTGACTATCATGTCACACTTATACAAATTTCCCCGTGGGATACGCTCCCACGACCTTCTGCACCAGGTAGCAACGTTTGCGCCTCCACACCACCAACCGTACTAATTCTGTAAAGCCAACTAGGAGTCCGCAAATCAATACATGTTGCCTCTCTCCCCGGATACCATTCTCAGGTGACACTAAGATAGTGTCAGCTTCCTCTAAACATCTAAATTTTCCCTGCTCATCCGAGCTAGTGACATTCTTGTCGACACCGAATCGCAACCTTGATCCTCCACTTTCAATTCCCATGCCGCTCACTATACCTATCATGCCGCTACGCGGAAGTACAAGAATTCGTCATAACCCTAAACTACTAGTAGAATAAACACTTCAGTGGCTAGAAACTTTTCACTTAGCTCATTTCAGAAGAACCAATGCAACACGCAACTGAATTCCCATACCGTAGAAAATACAAACCTCAAGTCGTGATCCAAACCACCATGACTCTTCCAGAATCCATTTACACAACAAGGCCATTTGGATCAATACCTCCCAAATCAATCAAGTTATGGTGGCTGTCAAGCCCGTACGTACAACTACAAACCACATGTATAACTTTACATGCTGAAGGAACTGATCATTGCCACAATCATGCCGATTCAACCATTACTAACCGACCCAACTTCTTTCAATTTACTCTTGACATGCCTTAGAAATAATAATAGCTCCATTCAGAACATAACGAACTCAATCGCACTCATCCGGCGTAACCCGAATTGCGAGACCACATCGTCTCAATACCCACGAACCATCTCATACCCTTCTCAAGCGCACAATAACATCTCCAACTGGTACACCCATTTTGCAAGACCTTCCGCGAATCCGAAGCTATTTCTCCCTTTTCTCTAATACTGCACCGCAGACCCGATGATAACATAGAATACTCCAAGCCCCTTTCATAATCCACTGCAACAACTTGATCCTTAACCACACAACGGACCTGAAATCCTTAGGCACTGTGCTTTAATTCTTGAACCCACTAGGACTGTTGTTGAGAGTCACCCACTCTGACCTAGTCCCGAATATAACCAAACCCCAACACTCTACTAGCACATGAACACCTTCTCAATGAAGCAACCCGCTGAATTCGTTTCCATGTACATCACATCCACAAGAAGCATAAACCTTGAGTCTTCCCAAAAACCTAAACATGAATCAATAAGGCCCAATAGAGCACACATTAATCAAGTTCTTTGCTGAATTACTCCTGCTGTTTTCTTTTCTTAGTCATAAATAATCCACCAATGCACTGACAACAAGAAGCCGCACAAGCAGACAACCGCACGATCCAATCGTAGACGATGGGGCTCCCCCACTTAGCTTTAAGCTACAATTATATAAACCTAGAACCCACAAAGATTTCTCCTTCTTAATTACCATGACCTCATACTGTCAACCCGCCAAATTTCTTGTAGTTTCTTACTAATATTTATCATGAACATTCTGAATTATCAGCCGTAATATTATACTCGACTTTCCGCTTGGTAGTAAGTAAAACTCTTCGTAGAAACTTCATCAAAATCACACAACCACTGACCTGTCCACAGGAGATAGCCCACCTGTCGAATTCCATACCGATATCTCCCAACGATGCTGCACGGGGTACAAATACCATGAAATCAGTAAACCCTACTGAGCCCGTGCTCATCCACCAGCTGTACAAGTCCGTTCATTCCCCATTGACATCAACTAAAAGTGCGACAATACATCCCAAACTCGAAGTCATATTGCATCCCAATGATAATCAAGTTTTCACACCCCTCTTCATTTCAAGCAAACTCCTTCCCGCCATATTCAATGTTCCTTAGTACAGTAGCCACCATCCCAAATACAATCTGTAGAGCTAGTCACTTTTCCACCATGATTCTCAAACCCCTCTAAACTTTCTCAAGGCACGCGGCTGTCTTGCCACAGAATTTATACGCTATTCTTCCACTCTCACTTTGGTTAAACCATCGCCTTCACGCAACTTCTCGACCTCTGATTTTCATACTTGACTTGCTAGCAATTCAAACACCGCGAGACACCTCCCACCATATCCTTCCTCATCCTTCACTACCCAAATGCTTCCTCAAATCAAAATCCAACTCTGTAGCACCTGAACTAATAAATTGCTACTCACTCTAAGCCTCCTCGAAGATCATCTTTCTCGAGCCATCAGCATTAGAAAAACCAATTCAATTCTGAAACCGCTACACACTGCCATCGCTGACAATCGCTTCTCAGGCACCATTTCACAACACCCTGTCCCAAAGGCAAATCAAAGAATACCATAACACTGGCGAGCCTTAATGCGTTCAAACAAGGACGACGACACCACATCACAAATGAAAATTCCACCACGCTCGAACATGTGTAGTCTGATTGCCTTTCCTTCGCTGGAACTAAATGCCGAACCTCTAAACCATGCACTGAGAAATCCTCCATTCGAGTCATTCACTACCGCAATCAATAAATAAGTACCCTACCATTACACCAACACTATGTGATAACAACGCATGATCATCATAGCAACCTGTGCATAGCCTCAAAACTATCAAAAATATAGATACTCAGCTGAAATGACAGAACATCTCAAGGAGACGATAATAGCCTGCCCGAATAAGCAGGGAAAACATCCGGCACCACGTCTGCAGTGTCACCATAACTACTCAACGTCCAACTGATAACAAGCGATTCACATCGCATAAGATTGAGCAGGAAGGAAATAAAGTCATAAGCCTCAAAGGAATTAAACCGCACGATGAGGAATCAAGAAGGGAAGTGCTCCTAACAGCCCTGTAGCCTCTCGAAGATAAGTACAGACGTCTCCATACCGATCCGCAAGCCTCTACTAGACTTGCTCATGACTTGTGAGACCTAAGTGAACCGAATGCTCTAATACCAAGCTATCACGACCCAAAATCCACTATAGGTCATGATGGCGCCTAATGCCGCCGTCAGGCAAGTCAACTGTAATTTATCAATTCGATTACACATTTTATTACATTCGAAATCACAAATTTTAATAAGAAAAGGAGATTTACACTTCTAAATCAAGGGAACGTACAACATTTGTAATTTATAAAAGAAATGAAAGGAGATAATAATATACGAAACCCCAAGCATCAACTGGTATAACCCCAAAATCCGGTGCCACAAGTGCATGAGCATTTTATAAGGAGTACAATAATAATACAACATCTGTCTAGAATGAAAATAAGACATGATAAAATAAATAGTACGATGGAGACTCGATGGAATACGATGCGTAGCCTGGAATGCAGCTCACATAAAGTCTCCTCAACAGATGCACCTACGTGCCAACATGATCACCAAATGAACCTGTCAGATCCTACACATTTAGTGCAAAAGTGCAGCATGAGTACGTAAATCAATACGTACTCAGTAAGTATCTAACCTAACCACGGAGAAGTAGTAACGAGGGATCGACATCGACACTTACTAGAGGTCCAATGAAGCAATTTGATAAATCATAAGTGTCACGACCCAAAACTATGTGACCAGCACCCGTCATACTACCTAACTCGAGTAGACCAACCGGTACAAGAATACCCATCAATATGCCTAACAGATGCATGTGGAAGCTTTTTAAAAAATGCAATTATTTTAAATAATTAAGACCATAAATAAAAGATAATCTTTAAATCCACCATTTTCAATAATTGAAAATACATAAAGATGGCAACATTTCTTTCATGCATGCAATATGAATAACTCTCAATTACAATCCAAAGTAACGACAATTGTATATGGAATCTCTATGACACAAGGATAGAATAAATACTTGGGGCAAACCCCAACCGGAAGAAAGTAAGATCAACACGACAGCTACCACAAAATAGAAATAGTGCCTCACTATATACCTTGGAAAGAGAGTCATCCTAGCCTCATCCGCCCATCACATGCCACATCTCATCCTGAAAACATGTAAAGAAGGCGGGACTCTGCAGAGGGGCCCCTGAGGGCTGAGTACACCATCATGGTACACAATAAGTGTCATAGACTCTCACTAACTCGAGTTCCTGGGACAAGGCTTCACAAAATATATGCAACCAACACTTTATATAAAGCGATAAACCCTTACACCAGTTCATACTTTATTATTTTATGACGACCAGTTATCTCCTTAACTTGATGACAACCGCAACTAGATTGCCTTCAACCCCAACTTGTTAGTCACTCTACCCAATAAGTCCATTATGATAGAAAATAATTATCCCCAATATTATCAAGCTTGTGACACACATCCGCCAATAATTTTCATATGTCAATGTCCATGTTCCAATCCTCTTACCTTAAGAACGTCTTATCATTCCAAAATTACTACAACCCATAGGCTTCCGACACTTGACTATTAATGTGACCCCGATGGTATTTCATCTCATAAGGAATGTCACTGCCTTCCAACATATTTCCTTTGTTTCACTTTGGACCAATCTCTTAACATACATAACCAACTTCTCATTTCGGAATACACTAGGAAGAAATCTTTCCCTATTTCATCTTACGCTAAGTGTGAGTGCATAACATTATCATGTTTATTTTTGGAACTGATATTTAGGTACTCAAGTCGAGTCAAGTCTAACACAAACTTCTAGGAATCTTTCGAATCATTCATTCGTTCATTGACAACTTGTCTAGATAGTGACAATCTATATCTTTAACTTCCACAATAAAAATACCGTATCTCTTTCACTTATAACAAGCTTATCTCCCTGGTACGATCTTATTTATTGCTCTTGTACTTTTTATTCTCCCTGAAGATTTTTGATAAATTGAACTTGTCCTCGTTCTTTCTAGTAAGTAACATCTCTCTTTTAACCATCACCTTACGATGAAATTACATGCCTGACTCTCCCCACTTAGGAGTAAGTCACTTCTCTAGCCTCTACCTATCGTCCTAGACTTTACAAAGTCCTTATACCACAAGTAAACTTATCTTGTACACTTACGTGTCCATCCTGATATTAAGGGTCATTTATTTTCCAATAAGAAAATCTCATCTCATAGTTTTCCACTTCCTCGACTCATATCCACATCATCCTACTTGTGTTATCCTTCGATTATGATAATAGGATAGAATCGCTATGCTCATCAAAGCTCCCTTAGTTCCTTTTATGTTTGAGTACCACAACACCCCCTAACCGCAACTCATGTGGTTAAGTGATATCTTTTTCTGCTCTTGCAACAATAATATGATAAGCACATTGTTCACTCTGTATTCGTACAATCCTCGGTAACTTTGTAACAACACGCTCCATAGTCCATGCTCAAATATAATTTTAGCAAGTACTATTGCACTTATCATGAGTCCATTTTCATATATACTTTCCATAAGTACAACTTCATTACCACTCTAAGCCCATGTCCGAATATGTTACCAACAAGTACGACCCCATTACGATAAATCCATACATTATCTTCGCACAACTTTTCATAATAAATCTTGTTTTCATAATAATAAATGCGAGTAACTTACGTTCTAACCTTCATATGCCATATAGATTTTCAACCACACCTATGTATGTAACGTCTCGAGGCATACCCCTACTATCTATGGAACTTAACAAGTGATTACACAATGAGCATATTCGTATCATATAAGATATCCTTATTCTCATTCCCAACGCAATACCCTTTTAGGATGCATGAGACATCGCTATATATCTTTGAACCATTTGAAATCCTTTGACTTCGAGAATGTATCATTATTGCCCTCCAGCTCTTTAGCCTTAAATCATTCATGTAATATTTACAACCCATCAAAAGTATTAACTTATCCTCGTACTTTATTCAATACATTCAACCCCTTTATATATATTTAATCAATCTACACTCAACTGCTCTTTTGGCACATGTAAGAGAGCTCTACGGCATATTCTCATAAACTTTATATTTCACGAATTTAATATTGTCCTTTTAAGACGACTTGCCTTATTAGAGAATATCGTTTGTACACCCTGTACTTTAGCATGCCTTCCACTTATCCATTTTAGGTGTCTTTATACTGTTTCTACATATATTAATACTCTTAATGATTATAGATGTCGTTTGGTTTGCCTTGTTCATTTGGGGAAAAATGCTTTAAAACTCTACACCTGTCGTTTGCTAACTTGTTATATCAAGTGTCCAACTAATTCTTATTATCAGGATATATTCACAATCATATCTATAGTGTTCCAACCATGCCTCATTCCTACAAGTCATACTAACACTTGCTATAGTTTTGGATGACTCGTCTTCCTTTACCAACTCGATCCATATTGGATATCGATACCCTGGTAGAAAAAAATTAAGATACAAACTTCTTTAGTCGACTCGGAATTATCTTATTCCCTCATCTGAACTTTACTTGCTCATACCCTATCCATCCTTCACATTTGGTAGCCGTCATAGTGACCGACCATCTTTTGCCTCGAGCAATTTCAAATATATTTTCAAGTTGTGTCCTCTTAAGGTACACTTATTTATTTTGCTAGCACAAACCTCCTGTTATTCTCGATCTTGTTACGATAATATTCAACAATTTAGACAAGCCATTTGCTCCAGGCTAGTAATTCCAATCTGTTGTTTCCGCATTCGGGATGTACCTATTTCACTTTATTTTTTATATTAATCCTTATATACACGTCAATGGCCACTGACACAGTTATGCTACTACTCCAGTAGTTAGTATCATTACTTAAACCTCAAACCTCACGCTCATCATGCTTCATTGCTAATCTCGTCGGAAGTTCGATATTGATTTGAATTCACTTTTTGTTAACTTTAACGTACGATCTAGAGTGAGAAGAAAGGAAGGAGACAATTCTACAATGTCCACGTAGCTTTCCCGATATAAGTGTGGTGCACAACACACCGATAAGGAGAACTCCACTAGACACGATTCCATAGACTTCCTTAGGCTCGAATTAGAACCTAGTGCTCTGATACCAAGTTTGTCACGACCCAAAACTACGTGACCGGCACTCGGCATACTACCTAACCCGAGTGGACCAACCCATACAAGAATACCCATCTATATGCCTAATAGATGCATGTGGAAGCTTTTTAGAAAACGCAATTATTTTAAATAATTAAGACCATACATTAAACAAAATCTTTAAATCCACCATTTTCAATAATTGAAAATACATAAAGATGGCAACATTTCTTTCATGCATGCATATGAATAACTCTCAATTTTGATCCAAAGTAACGATAATTGTCTATGGAATATCTATGACACAAGGATAGAATATATACTTGGGGAAAACCCCAACTAGAAATAGAAATGGTGCCTCACTATATACTTTTGAAAGAGAGTCATCCTAGCCTCATCTGCCCATCACATGCCACATCTCATCTTGAAAAATGTCAAGAAAACGGGACCCCAGAGAGGGGTCCCTGAGGGATGAGTATACCACCATGGTACTCAATAAGTGTCATGGTCTCTCTCTAACTCGAGTTCTTGGGACAAGGCTTTACAAAATATATGCAACCAACACTTCATATAAAGCGATAAACCCTTACACCAGTTCATACTTTATTATTTTAAATAAAAAGACTAGTTAAATATAAAACATGATACAAACTTTTTAAATACTTATATCATCCAATGATTCTATAAAATAATGCAAAACCATTATTAAGTCATTTGAAATCACTTTCGGCTCCTTAGGCCTATACATAACAAAATCATCTTTTACCTTTCACCGGAAGTACTATACCATCACCGAAACAAGAAGGTCAACTAGGTTATATACCTAGCGATAAGTATCATACAACCTACTTGCTCAGGTCGTCTCATCGTAGTGCCATACGAATCAACTCAGCGATGCTAGTAATAGCACAAATAATATCCTCTCTAGGAGGATGCTCTGTCGTAGTCTATACCACAAAGTGGTCATCTACGCCTACACCGGCACGTGTAGTTTCATGACGACGAATACGATATATTTGAAGCCAATCTCGGTGAATACAAGTAACTCCCAAAATATTTGATACTCCAAAAATAAATTGATAGCTAAGTAGCCTCAAAGTATTTATTTTCATACATCATGACATTCATAGTCAATCCAAATCGTTTGAACAAAATAAATGAGTATCCTTTCTCATTTTATATGAAGCAATAAAAAATGAGATTTAAATCCTTAAAGGTTTAACAAGTGCTACTTCAAAATATAAAGATTTTAGAAATATTACATTTCTCGTTTTATTAAAAAAAATGTAGAGATGGAACTCAAATGTTTAATCTCTTTATTATCAACATAATTTTTTTTTTTATAAAACTTATAACGTTTGCCTTAAGTGCCATTTGCTAACAAATTTTTGAAAATAAGATTTTTCAAAACAACATGACACCACTTCATATGCACCATCACTCAAAAACACATGGTGACATCATTTCACGCTTGTCCCCACGAGTATGGATACACATTTACGAACAATCTCTTGTATCGAGTCAAAACATGTGTTTAGAGAAAATCCCTCAAATATAAGTTTTAATTAACTTACCTCAAGTCGTTTTCAAAATCTTACCCAAAAAATCAACGACATTAATGATTCACAATCTACATATACGAGCTCACATATATCAATAACATGTCACAACAACACAAACCAAATTAACTAAGTGTCTAACACTCAGGTTCAATTTCATAAGTTTCACAAAAAATCCTTTTTTCACCATGTGAAGGCCAATCCTTGAGTTTTAACCCTAATTCATCCATTAAACATGTTATGGAATCTAGACGTTCCATTAGAAGCTCAAAATGACATCATTCAAATAAATCCAATACTATTCATCTTCTTGTACCAACAAGCTTGCTAATTTGTGTTACATTGTGTATTAGCCTTTAATAACGGTTAAGTCAAATACTTATAAAGTATCCTCTCTTCTTGTGGAGCGGGCTAAACGCCTCGGCAGTAGATAGATGCATCTATGGTTTGTGCCGCTCGACCCTCGGCAGTGTACACATTATTCTAGATTGGGTCGTACGACCTCGGCATAAATAGTGTTTAATAATACTTTGTGCCTAATTATACCTTATATTATGTTGTGGCTTGTAAGGTTACGATTTTTAAGGACAATGATTTATTTGGAATTATTAAAATTGTGAAGGAATTATTTGTTCCTGCTTGTTAATGAGATATTATTATCATTTACATTACCCATGTTTATTTAGAAATTCCTGTGTTCATATTGTTAGCCCATAGTAAGTGTTGAAGTCGACCCCTCGTCACTACTTCTTCGAGGTTAGACTTGATATTTACTGGGTACATGTTGTTTATGTACTCACGCTACACTTCTGTACTGACCGTGCAGGATCTGAGGCAGGTGCATCTGGCGGTCCTACAGGCGCGCGTCCCAGATATCCCGAGGCCTAGTGGTGAGCCCCTTCCCGAGCCGTTCTGCAGTCTTAGAGTCTCTCTTTTGTATTTTCTTTTATTCTGTCTACTTTGTTTCGGACACTACTTAGAGTTTTATATATTCTACTAGTTGTTCGTACACTTGTGACACCAGATTTTGGCACACTCTAGTAGACTTCATGGTTTTTGGGGCATTTATATATTTATGTTTGTATTTAGATGCTTCATTTTAATCATTTGACTCTCTATTACTCAAATTTCTAAACAAGTGGGAGTTAATTACTGGAAATTGTTTAAAAGAAGAAAGCACATAGTAAATTCATCGTAGGCTAGCCTAGCGGTGACATTAGGCGTCATCACGGCCTATAGGAGAAATTGGGTCGTGACAACTATGCTCATCAGAGCACTAGGTTCACGTAGGTCTCACAAGTTATGAGCAGGCCTAATAGAGTCTTGCGGATCGGTGCAAAGACGTCCCTACTTATCTTCGAGAGGCTATAGGGTGTTAGGAAACTACTCTTTCTTCACCTCCTATCGTGCAGTTGATGTTGTACTAAATATTTTCTCTCATTCTCTCACAGATGGTGAGAAAACGCGCAGCGGATGTCCCAAAACATGGCGGAGCTGCTCCCCCTGTGGCTAGAGGCTGAGAGAGAGCTCCAGTTTGTGGTAGAGGATGGGGGCGTCCTAGAGTTGCTCCAGTTACACCACCAGTGGATCCAGTAGAGGATCCCATTATTGAGGAGCAGGGCGAGGAGCCTGCAGCAGGACCAGCCCATTGGATTTCATGTCTACATCGGGATTCTAGGATGTCATGGACCGTATGCTACAGTTCATGGATTCTATGACTCAGGTTGGTTTATTTTCCAGCGGACCCTGCCACATCTCATGCGGGAGGGGGATCACGGACCCCTAACGCTTAGGCTCCAGGGCACGCAGCTTCCATATATTAGATCCTAGGCGCACTGCCCGTGGGCGGAGCTCAGCCAGTTACAGCAGCCATACCTGAGTCCATACCATCTGCGGTCGGCGATCCGCATAGGCTATTGGGCAGATGGACCAGGCTACAGCCTCTTGTCTTTGAAGGTGAGAGACAAGAGGACCCCCAGGACATTATTGACTGGTGTAGGGACAGACTGCACAATATGAGGATATTGGAGTCTTATAGGGTGGATTTTACTACTTTCCAGCTGGAGGGTAGGGCCCGTGGGTGGTGGCAGTCATATCTTCTCGGCAGACCAGCAGGTTCTCCTCCCATTACTTGGGACCAGTTCATACGCCTCTTATTGGACAAATATATCCCACCCTCTTAGAGGGAGGATTTGCGATTTCAGTTAGAGCACCTCCAGCAGGACCAGATACTAGTGACCTTCTGTGAAGTGAGATTCTCTGAGTTATCTCGTCATGCACTAATGATACTTCCAACCGATGCAGAGAGAGTGCGGAGGTTTGTTGCAGGATTGCACTCCACCATCCAGGCCACTATAGCCCATGAGGTTGAGATGGGGACTTCTTACGAGCAAGTTGTAGAGACAGCTTGGAGGATCGAAGGTGCACGTTAGCATGGTCTGGAGAGACAAGCGGTTTTGCTATTCTGGAGAGATTATTGGTGCCCTGGCTAGGGGCAGGGGTCAGTTCATGAGAGGTCAGTCTAGCAGACCCACATATCCAGCCCTGCCGCCTCCTCGGGGTGCTCCAGTGCGACCTTATTTCAGTGCCATGCCAGAGAGTTCTTCCCGCAACCCACCTATCCAGGATTCCTCCAGTGGGTATTCAAGCCACCAGGGTCAGACTTCAGGTCAGCAGTCCATCGTACCGAGAGGTTGTTTCGAATGCGGGGATCTCAGTCATGTGTGGAGGTTCTACCCCAGGCTTCGGGGTAAGGCAATGCAGCACAGTCAGCAGCCTATGATTACAGCACCAGCTATCCCATCAGTCGTTCGGCCCCTAGAGGCGGGGGCAGGTGGGTAGGGGCCGTCCTAGAGGTGGAGGTCAGACAGGTGGAGGCCAGCCAAGTGGCGCTCCAACTAGATTCTATGCTTTTCCGGCTCGACCAAATGATGTAGCCTCAGATACCGTGATCACAGGTATCATTTCTGTTTTTGGCAGGTATGCTTCAGTACTATTTGATCCAAGGTCTACATATTTATATGTTTCATCTCTGTTTGCTCATTACTTGGGTGTTCCTCGTGAGTCCTTGGGTACTCCTGCTTATGTGTCAACACCGGTGGGCGATTCTGTTATTGTGTATCAGATCTATCGATCCTACATTGTTACATTTTGTGTTTATGAGACTAGAGCGAATCTTCTATTGCTTGATATAACCGACTTTGCGTTCATCCTGGGCATGGATTGGTTATCTCCATATCACGCCATCCTTGATTGTCATGCCAAGACTATTACCTTGGCGAGGCCAGAGTTGCCTGGATTGGAGTAGAAGGGCTCATCTATTAGTATATCTAGTCGGATTATCTCTTTCCTAATGGCTCGACACATGGTCGAGAAGGGTTGCTTGGCTTATCTAGCCTATGTTCGGGACACTATTGTAGAGACTCCAGCGATTGATTCAGTGCCCGTAGTCCGGGAGTTCACCGAAGTGTTTCCTTCTGATCTTCCAGGCATGCGACCAGGTCGTGATATCGACTTCTATATTGATTTGGCCCTAGGTACCCAGCCAGCTCTATTCCACCATACCGCATGGCTCCAAAAGAGTTGAAGGAGTTGAAGGAACAACTTGAGGAGTTGCTAGCAAAGGGGTTCGTCAGGCCGAGTGTATCGCCTTGGGGTGCACCGGTGTTATTTGTGAAAAAGAAAGATGGGACTATGCGGATGTGCATTGATTACTGCCAGTTGAACAAAGTTACCATTAAGAACAAGTACTCGTTACCGCGGATTGATGATTTATTTGACTAGTTGCAGGGTCTAGGGTGTTCTCTAAGATCGGCTTGAGATCGGGTTACCATCAGTTGAAGATTCGGGATTCGGATGTTCCGAAGACTGCTTTCCAGACTAGATATGGCCATCATGAGTTTCTAGTGATGTTCTTTGGCTTGACTAACTCCCCGACAGAGTTTATGGTTTTGATGAACAGGGTGTTCAGGCCATATATTGATTCATTTGTTATTGTCTTCATTGATGACATCTTGATCTACTCGCGTAGCATGAAGGAGCACGAGCAGCATTTGATTGGTACTTTAGACTTTGCGAGAACAGAAGCTATATGTTAAGTTCTCCAAGTGTGAGTTTTGGCTAGATTTTGTAGCATTCTTGGGGCATGTTGTATCAGACGAGGTTATTAAGGTAGATCCCAAGAAGATCGAGGCAGTTTAGAGCTGACCTCGTCCTACTACGGCGACTGAGATCAGGAGCTTCTTGGGGTTAGGAGGCCGGTTTGTGGAGGGCTTTTCGTCTATGCAGAACCTTTGACTAGATTGACTCAGAAGGGTACTCTGTTCGGTTGGTCCAATGATTGTGAGGCGAGCTTTCAGAAGCTCAAGACAACTTTGACTACTGCACCAGTTCTAGTATTGCCTTCCGGTTCAGGGATGTGTACTATGTATTGTGATACTTCACGCGTTAGGTTGGGTTGTGTATTGATGCAGAAGGAGCGAGTTATTGCCTTCACGTTAGTTAAAGCCCCACGAGAAGAATTACCCTATACACGATTTGGAGTTGGCCGCGATTGTTCATGCTCGTAAGATCTTGAGGCATTATCTTTATGGGGTGTCTTGTGAGATTTACACCGATCATTGCAGCCTACAGCATTTGTTCAAGCAGAGGGATCTCAATTTGAGGCAGCGTAGGTGGCTTGAGTTACTGAAGAATTATGACATTATCATTCTTTATCATCCAGGCAAGGCAAATGTAGTTGCAGATGCCTTGAGCAGAAAGGCAGAGAGTATGGGCAGTTTAGCATTCATTTCAGCAGAGGAGAGGCCACTAGCTTTGGACAGTCAGTCCTTGGCTAACAGACTTGTGAGGTTGGATATTTCAGAGCCCAGGTGATTTGTTGCATGATTCGTCGCCCAGTCTTCACTATTCGAGCAGATCAAGGCTCGCCAGTTTGATGATCCGCACTTGTTGGTTTTCAGAGAGACGATACAATAGGGTGGTGCCAAGGAGGTTACTATAGTCAAGGATGGTGTTCTATGACTTTAGGGTTGCTTATGTGTTCCTAATTTTGATGGCTTGAGGGAGAGATTCTAGAGGAAGCACACAGCTCTCGGTATTCTATTCATCCAGGTGCTACGAAGATGTATCGTGACCTAAGGCAGCATTATTGGTGGCGGCAGATGAAGAAGGATATAGTTGAGTATGTTGCGAGGTGCCTAAATTGTCAGCAGGTTAAGTATGAGCATCAGAGTCCAGGTGGCCTACTCCAGCAGATGACTATACATGAATGAAAATGGGAGCGCATTATGATGGACTTTGTAGTTTGGTTGTTGCGAACCTTACGGAAGTTTGATGCAGTTTGGGTCATTGTCGACAGGTTAACCAAGTCGGCACATTTCATTCCGATTGTGACCACGTACTCCTCAGAAAGGTTGGCCCAGATTTATATTCAGGAGATTGTTCGGTTGCATGGTGTACCTGTTTCCATTATATCAGATAAAGGCCCCCAGTTTACTTCGCATTTCTAGAGAGCAGTACAGAGTGAGTTGGGGACCCGTGTAGAGCTCAGCACAGCCTTTCATCCATATACCGACGGGCAGTCGGAGCGGACATTTCAGATCTTGGAGGATATGCTCAGAGCATGTATAATCGACTTCGGAGGGCAGTGAGATTGATTCTTGCCTTTGGCCAAGTTTGCTTACAATAACAGTTATCAATCCAGCATCGAGATGGCTCCATTCGAGGCTTTACATGGTCGGCAATGTCATTCTCCCATCTGATGGTTTGATCCTGGCGAGGCTAAGTTATAAGGTACTGATTTGGTGAAGGATCCCTTGGAAAAGGTAAAGTTGATTCAGGGGTGACTTCGCACAACACAGTCCAGACAGAAGAGTTATGTTGATAAGAAGGCGCATGATTTATCTTTTATAGTGGGCGAGAAAGTTCTGTTGAAGGTCTCACCGATGAAGGGGATCATGAGGTTCAAAAAGAAGGACAAGATGAACCCAAGGTTTATAGGTCCATTTGCGGTGTTGAGACGGGTTGGGGAGGTTGCTTACGAGCTTGCCTTGCCTCCCAGTCTAACGGGGGTCCATCCGGTTTTTCACGTCTCTATGCTCCGGAGGTATCATGCCAACAAGTGACATGTGTTAGATTTCAGCACGATTCAGTTAGATGAGAGCCTGAGATGCGAGAGGAAGCCAGTTGCCATAATTGATAGACAGGTTCGCCAGTTGAGGTCCAAGAGGATTTCCACGGTAAAGTTTCAATGGAGGGGCCAACCAGTCGAGGAGGCAATATGGAAGGCCGAGGAGGACATGCGGAGCAGATATCCACACTAGTTCAGCACTCCAGGTACGATTCTAGACCCGTTCGAGGACGAACGTTTGTTTAAGAGTGTGAGACCCCATGTTAATATTTGGAGTCAAGAAAGTTGCGAAATAAAGGTCCGCGAAAGTTATCGTAAATTTCTCTAATAAATTTTCTAAACTTTGGGTCAAATGTATCAGACCATTTCTCCCAATATATAAAGAGTTATGGGACCCACAACCTACCGAATCGAAGGTCCACGCGTCTAGTTTGTAACCAAAAACACCTCATATCAAACCGACATCGGAGTACAAATTTATGACCGTTTTACTGCAGACTATCCAGGCTGAAACTGGGTCGCGAACCGGGTCGGGTCAAGCAAGTATTATAAGTCGGCAAATTCGACTTTTCAGACCCAAAAACATTTCATTTTTGTTCTAAAACAGTAAGAAAGCTGAATATAAGTCTCCATGGTGTTCTTGAGTGACTAAGGTACGTTTTTAACGATTTTTACCATTAAAATTTGCCCCCGTGCCTAGAAACGCAATCTCTACGCTTTGCAATCGTTTCCCCCTTCTATTAGCTGTGTTTGGAGCTATTCTTGGAAGATAAGAATTTGATATCCTTTCTGGTTCTTCAGGTTTTATACTTGGTTTTCCAAGGTAATCATCTTGGGACTCTTTTATGATCGTTTTTACAAAATTCAACGGACGTTTTGTCAAGTTAGGGTTATATGGCAAATCTGCCAATTTAAACTCAATTATGAACTATTTATAGGTGCGTATAAGTTGCATATATATAGTGTTTGTGAAGCTTAGGACGTAAGGAACAACTTTTGTGAAGGAACTACAGGCATTCGGACGTTCGTTGGAAAGGTATGTTAAGGCTAAGCTCCATCCTTCCTTTTAGCACGAATTCTGGGAAATTCCTAAGACGTCAAATGTGATATTTTACTATTTTATTGTTAGAAAGACCTTCTGTGAAAGGCATTTGGGATTGTAGCTGGAGTATTTTCATGATGCTATTAGGTTGATATTCCACTCATTCGGTTAAATAGGGTATTCGACATCTATATATGTCATTTTGTTGGCTTTCTTTACTATATGTCTATATATATGAATTCTTATTCATCTTTGGGTTGTGTGACAAAAAAAAAGAATAAAGGCATTTAGTATTTGTGATCAGTCATTCTTCCTTGTTAAAGTGTATTTTAAAATCTCTAAAGTGACACGTCGATTATGAGATCATGAGAATAAGAATACCTATGAACCAAGATTGGCTAAGTTCTTGTTATGGCCTACTATGTGCATTCAAAGTTCATATCATACATGGCATATTATGCATGGACTTCGAGCTATAATCGGAGGTAAGGGGCCTATTTGCCCGAAAAACTATATATATTGTGCAGATGGCCACAGGTTGGCAATATGATATCGGTTAGCTACCGGAAGAGACCGCCATTGCTAGCATTTGGTTGGGTATGTCATGCATTTGTATAAATATATATGTATTCACGACATACGATTACACGAACATACCATGTATATTTGATTACTATGAAGTAGGATGTCGGCCATGGAGGCTATCAGAGTTTCAGTGTCAGGTGGTATCTCTATTACTTATTTTACATCAGCTATGTATGAATTTACTGCCTACCTTACATACCAGTACATTTTTATTCGTACTGATGTCCCGTTGCCTGGGGACACTGCATTTTTATTTCATGCGTGCAGGTCTAGATAGGGACTCTGATCGACCCCTCCGCTAGGATTTTGGGGTTCAGCTGTGAGTTGGTAACCTCCACCTCTTCCTGGAGCTTTCATACAATGGTTACTTTTGTTATACAGTTTGGGTATAGTCGGGGCCTTGTCTCGATAGTGCTTGTGACACTCTTAGAGGCTATTGTGGACACAGTATTCTGAGTTTCTTTTTGTAGCTTTCAGTTTCCAGCCCATCGGCTTGGCATGTATATATATGTGTGTAGGCATGTATGTCTCCAATCGCGGCCTCGTCGGCCAGCTAGTACTTTATTATTTTGGCTCGTCTACCTTTGTTTATATGGCTTATTGTTATTTAGGTCATGACCTTAGTGGTCCAGGCTTAGTATTTCAGATGTTGTGCTGCCCGATCTGTTGGGCCCTCAGTTTAGTTAGCTAGTATGTTTAGTGGCTAACTCGATCGAATATAGTATCGAGTGCCAGTCGTGCCTCCCCTAGTTTGGGGCGTGACAAAGAGGTGGAGAATGTAATGATCCGACCGGTCGTTTTACCTTATAGATCCTCGTTCCCCTAAATAAGACTCCTCCTATGTGCTTTTACTGTTTTATGACTTGCGGGGATGGTTAGTTAGGGATTTGAAAGGGTTCGGGTTGAAATCGGAACACTTAGTTCCTTAATATTGACTTCAAAGGCTAAATTTGACTTGAGTCAACGTTTTGAATAAACGACCTCAGAATCGGGATCTTAGGGTTCCAACAGGTTCGTATGATGATTTTGGACTAGGGCGTAGATTTGGATCGATTTTGGATGACCCGGGAGCATTTCGGCTCTTAATAGTGAAAATTGGTTCATTGCAAGATTTAGAGTTCTTTAAATTTGGTTTGGAGTAGGTTTTGGTGTTATCGCAGTCCGTTTGGGATTCGAAGCCTTGTAATAGTTCTGTATGGTGGTTTAATACTCGCACGCAAAATTTGGTGTCATTCCAAGTAATCTAAGTACAGCTCGGTGCGTTCGAAGCGATTTGGAAACTTGAAGTTCATAACTTGATTCAATTTGATTTTGGGGTGCGATTCTTAGTTTTGTTGTTGTTTTACGCGTTTTGAGAGTTCGAGCAGGTCAGTATTATATTTATGGACTTGTTGGTGCATTTGGACGATGTCCCGAGGGGCTCGGGTGTGTTTCGAGCCACCCGGGGCTAAGTTGGAGAAACCAGATTTTCCAGTCCTGGTTTCCTTCATCGCGAACGCGAAAGGGAACTCACGTTAGTGATGAAGGATTTTGGCAGTGGGGCCATTTTTTCTTCGCGGTCGTGATCAGGATGTCGCGTTTGCGGAGCTTAGAAATCCCTGGGAGGGTCTGTACCTATTAACCTTCGCGTTCACGAAGGAGCCAACACGTTCGCGTAGGGTAGGCCAAGCAAGCCTCCGCGTTCGCGAGGCCCCTGCCGCGTTCGCGATGGGTATTCTTCTGGGCCTGGGGAGCTTTGCCTTTGCAAACGCGAGGCCCTTTCCACGTTCATGAAGAGGGGCAGCTGGGCAGTATTGTATTAAATCGGACTTAGGCCATTTTTAAGTTCATTTATTACACTCTTGGGCGATTTTGGAGCTTTAAAGAGGGGGATTTCAACCTAGCTTTTGAAGGTAAGTAATTCCTACCCAATGTGAGTTTAATACATAGATTATGGGTAGATTTAACATGAAAATTTATGAAAATTATAGGTTTAGATGAAAAACCTAGATTTTGATATAAAAAAATGAAATTTAACCACGAAAATGGTTATGGAATTGAGTGAAAACTATATATTTGAGTTCGTGAGGTTATGGATAACAACTTTCTTCGAAAATTTTTGAAATCGGGGCACGTGGGCCCGGGAGTGAATTTTAGGAATCCTTCATTTGGGGTTGGGTAATCACTTTAGTAGTTAAAACATGAACTCTTGAACATATATTGATTGATTTATATAACATTTGACTAGTTTCGGATTGTTCGGCACCGAGTTAAGGCGTAGGAATGAATTTGAGGCTGGAAAGTGAACTTTAAAACGAGGTAAGTCTCTTTCATAACCTTGTAAGAGGGAATTTACCCCATAGGTGATTTAAATTAATATTTGTTTCTATTGTGGGGGAAACGTACGCATGAGGTAACGAGAGTCCGTGCATAGCAACTAATTATGCTTATGTTCGGGTAGTTTTAGGACCCAAATCATGAATTACCTGAAATGTTTGTACCTTGTTAATTAAAGTGCCTAAATTATGTTAGAACTTGTCGATTAAATCGTGAAAGACCGTTAATGGAATTTGTGTTATATTGTGAATTAGCCTTTAATAACAGTTAAGTCAAATGCTCATAAAGTATCCTCTCTTCTTGTGGAGCGGGCCGAACGCCTCGGCAGTAGATAGATGCATCTATGGTTTGTGCCGCTCGACCCTCAGCAGTGTACACATTATTCTAGATTGGGCCATACGACCTTAAATAGTGTTTAATAATACTTGGTGCCTAATTATACCTTATATTATGTTGTGGCTTGTAAGGTTACGATTGGTAAGGACAGTGATTTATTTGGAATTATTAAAATTGTGAAAGAATTATTTGTTCCTGCTTGTTAATGAGATATTATTATCATTTACATTACCCATGTTTATTTAGAAATTCCTGTATTCATATTATTAGCCCATAGTAAGTGTTGAAGTCGACCCCTCGTCACTACTTCTTCGAGGTTAGACTTGATACTTACTGAGTACATATTGTTTATGTACTCACGCTACACTTCTGTACTGACCGTGCAGGATCTGAGGCAGGTGCATCTGGCGGTCCTACCGGCGCGCGTCCCAGATATCCCGAGGCCTAGTGGTGAGCTCCTTCTCGAGCCGTTTTGCAGCCCTAGAGTCTCTCTTTTGTATTTTCTTTTATTCTATCTACTTTGTTTCGACAGTAGTTAGAGTTTTGTATATTCTATTAGTTGTTCGTACACTTGTGATACCAGAACTTGGCACTCTCTAGTAGACTTCGTGGTTTTTGGGGCATTTATATATTTATGCTTGTATTTAGATGCTTTCATTTTAACCATTTGACTCTCTATTACTCAAATTCCTAAACAAATGGGAGTTAATTACATGGAAATTGCTTAAAAGAAGAAATCACGTAGTAAATTCTTCGTAGGCTAGCCTAGCGGCGACGTTAGGCGCCATCACGGCCTATAGGAGAAATTGGGTCCTGACAGCAACGCTCGTCAGAGCTCCCTTAGTTCCTTTTATGTTTGAGTACCACAACACCACCTAACTACAACTCATGTGGTTAAGTGATATCTTTTTCTGCTCTTGCAACAACAATATGATTAGCACATTGTTCATTCTGTATCCGTACAATCCTCGGTAACTTTGTAACATCACGCTCCTTAGTCCGCGCTCAAATATAATATTAGCAAGTACAACTCTATTGCACTTATCATGAGTCCGTGTTAAAATATACTTTCCATAAGTACAACTTCATTACGAATCTGAGCCCATGTCCGAATATGTTACCAACAAGTACAACCCCATTACGAGAAATCCGTACATCATCTTCATACAACTTTTCATACTAAACCTTGTTTTCATAATAATAAATGCGAGTAACTCTATGTTCTAACCTTCATATGCCATATAGATTTTCAAATCACACCTATGTATGTAAAGTCTCGAGGCATACCCCCACAACCTATGGAACTTAACACGTGATTACACAATGAGCATATTCGTATTTTATAAGATATCTTTATTCTCATTCCCAACACAATACCCTTTTGGGATGCATGAGACATCAGCTATATATCTTTGAACCACTTGAAATCCTCTGACTTCGAGAATGTATCATTATTGCTATCCAGCTCTTTAGCCTTAAAACGTACATGTAATATTTACAACCCATCAGAAGTATTAACCTCGTATGTCATTCAATACATTCAACCCCTTTATATATATTTAACCAATCTATACTCAACTGCTCTTTTGGCACACATAAGAGAGCTCTACGACATATTCTCATAAACTTTATCTTTCATGAATTTATTGTTGTCCTTTTAAAACGACTTGCCGTATTAGAGAATATCGTTTGTACACCCTGTACTTTAGCATGCCTTCCACCTATCCATTTTAGACATCTTTATACTGTTTCTAAGTATATACATACTCTTAATGATTATTGATGTCGTTTGGTTTGCCTTGTTCATTTGAAAAAAATATGCTTTAAAACTCTATATCTGTCGTTTGCTAACTAGTTATATCAAGTGTCCAACTAATTCTTATTGTCAGGATATATTCACAATCATATTGTTACTGTTCCAACCATGCCTCATTCCTATGAGTCATACTAACACTTGTTATAGGCTTGGATGACTCGTCTTCCTTTACCAACTCGATCCATATTGGATTTCGATACCCTGTTAGAAAAAAATTAAGATACAAACTTCGTTAGTCGACTCGGAATTATCTTATTCGCTCATCTGAATTTTACTTGTTCATACCCTACTCATCCTTCACATTTGGTGGCCGTCATAGTGACCGACCATCTTTTTCCTCGAGCAATTCCAAATATATTTTCAAGTTGTGTCATCTTATGTTACACTTATTTATTTTTCTAGCACAAACCTCCTGTGATTCTCAATGTTGTTACGTTGATATTCAACAATAGCCCATCTCATCTTCCTTTAGACAAGCCATTTGCTCCTGGCTAGTAATTCGAATCTGTTGTTACGCCAATCGGAATGTACCTATTTCACTTTATTTTTTATATTAATCCTTATATTCACATCAAGGGCCACTGACACCTTTATGCTGCTACTCCAGTAGTTAGTATCATTACTTGAACCTCAAACCTTAAACTCATCAAGTTTCATTTCTAATTTCATCGGAAGTTCGGTAATTATTTGAATACACTTTTTGTTTCAAACTTTTAGGCACAATCGAGAGTGAGAAGAAAGGAAGGAGACAATCCTACAATGTCCATGTAGCTTTCCCGATATAAGTGTGGTGCACGACACACCGATAAGGAGAACTCTACTAGACACGATTCCATAGACTTTCTTAGGCTCAAATTAGAACCTAGTGCTCTGTTACCAAGTTTGTCACGATTCAAAACTACGTGACTGGCACCCGGCATACTACCTAACCCAAGTGGACCAATCCGTACAAGAATATCCACCTATATGCCTAATAGATGCATGTGGAAGCTTTTTAAAAAACGCAATTATTTTAAATAATTAAGACCATAAATGAAACATAATTTTTAAATCCACCATTTTCAATAATTGAAAATACATAAAGATGACAATATTTTTTTCATGCATGCAATATGAATAACTCTCAATTACAATCCAAAGTAACGACAATTGTATATGGAATATCTATGACACAAAGATAGAATAAATACTTGGGGCAAACCCCAACCAGAAGAAAGTAAGATCAACACGACAACTTCCACAAAATAGAAATGGTGCCTCGCTATATACCTTGGAAAGAGAGTCATCCTAGTCTCATCCGCACATCGCATGCCGCATCTCATCCTGAAAACATGTAAAGAAGGCGGGACTCTGCAGAGGGGCCCCTGAGGGCTGAGTACACCACCACGGTACTCAATAAGTGTCATACACTCTCTCTAACTCGAGTTCCTAGGACAAGGCTTTACAAAATATATGCAACCAATACTTTATATAAAGCGATAAACCCTTACACCATTTCATACTTTATTTTTTTAAATTAAAAAACTAGTAAAATGTAAAACTTGATAAAACTTTTTAAATACTTATATCATCCGATGATTCTATCAAATCATGCAAAATCATTTCAACTTTATTAAGTCATTTGAAATCACTTTCAGCTCCTTAGGCCTATACATAACAAAATCATCTTTTACCTTTCACCGGAAATACTATACCATCATCGACACAAAAAGGTCAACTAGGTTATATACCTAGCGGAATGTATCATATACCCTGCTTGATCAGGTCGTCTCATCATTGTGCCATACAAATTAACTCAGCCATGATAGTAATAGAGAAAATAATACCCTTTCTAGGTGGATGCTCTGCCATAGTCTATACCACAAAGTGGTCATCTACGCCTACACCGGCACGTGTAGTTTCATGATGACCAACACGATATATTCGAAGCCAATCTCGGTGAATACAAGTAACTCCCAAAACATTTGATACTCCAAAAATAAATTGATAGCTAAGTAGCCTCAAAGTATCCATTTTCACACATCCTGACATTCATAGTCAATCCAAATCGTTTGAACAAATCAAATGAGTATCCTTTCTCATTTTATATGAAGCAATAAAAAATGAGATTTAAATCCTTAAAGGTTTAACAAGTGCTACTTCAAAATATAAAGATTTTAGAAATATTACATTTCTTGTTTTATCAAACCAAAGGTAGCAATGGAACTCAAATGTTTAATCTCTTTATCATCAACATAAGTTTTTTTTATAGAACTTATAACGTTTGCCTTAAGTGCCACTTTGCTAACAAGTTTTTGAAAATAAGATTTTTCAAAATAACATGACACCATTTCATATGCACCACGACTCAAAAACACATGGTGACATCCTTTCTCGCTTGTTTCCACGAGTACGGATACACATTTATGAATAATCTCATGTATCGAGTCAAAACATATATTTGGAGAAAACCCCTCAAATAGAGTAAGTTTTAATCAACTTACCTCAAGTCACTTTCCAAATCTTACCCAAAAGATCAACGACATCAATAATCCATAATCTACATATACGAGCTCACATATATCAATAACATGTCGCAACAACACGAACCAAATCAACTAAATGTCTAACACTTAGGTCCAATTTCATAAGATTCACAAAAAATCCTTATTTCACCATTTGAAATCCAATCCTTAAGTTTTAACTCTAATTCAACCATTAAACATGTTACGGAATCTAGACGTTCCATTAGAAGCTCAAAATGATATCATTCAAATGAACCCAATACTGTTCATCTTCTCTACCAACAAGCTTGTTAATTTCAAAGCTAGTTTTCTAAGATTTCATGAATAGATCCTTAAATACAAATCTTTCTTCATAAATATACTCTACTAAGTCATGGAGTATAATGTATAAGATTGGAGTGAAGGGAGTACCTCCTTATCAAACCCTAAATTTCAAGACTTCTGTCCTTAAAATACACTTGAGAGATTCTTCAAGAATCTAAGAATTCCATATAGTTGGAGTATTAGAAGATAATATTGATGAACCAAATCTATCAAAATACTTATTAATTACTCACCTCAATGTGGCACTAATGGTAGAGAGCTCTCCCTCCTCACTAAACCTTCGAGACTTGGTCCAAAATAAAAATAATACTATCTTCCCGAAAATTGCCTTTAAAAAGGTTGATACTTGTGGACACCCACTTGGGCGCTATGGTAGTTATTGCCCTTACTATTTATGCAACTTATTCCGGACGCTACAGGGATGCGAAGCATCCTTCTTCGCTTCAATCCCTGTAGCTTAGTAGTAGTATATTCTTTTCTTTTGTTTGTTATCCAATTCTTTGAGCTTCTTTATAACCCCAACACTCACTCCATTATTTTATTCTTAATCTCTTGTCCTTGCATTCTCATACAAATTTTCAAAGCTAGCGAACTGCTATGTGATCTCTTCTTCCCTATTTCCTTTGTTCCCTTATATAAACAATAAGAATTCATGGTTCCAAATCCTTAGTGCAAATTTTTTCAATAACTAAACATGAAATAATAATTACTTAAATTATTTGGTAAAATAATTATTCCCAAGCACCTCAATAACTTGGTTCCACTCAAGGAATCTTATGCAGCTCGGGTTTAATTAAATTGTATTTTAAAGCTCGAAATTAACCCGAATTCAGTAAGAAACTTCACGGGGCTCTACAATAAGCAGATATAAGGCACACAGCAATAATGGGTTGTCACGACCCAAAATCCACCTAGTCGTGATGGCACCTAACCCAACCCGTCAGGTAAGCCAATCAACAACTATCCAAACTAATGAGATTTCTTTTTCAAGAAAGAAATGATAATAAAACTGCCTTTGTACAAAAATTCTCAAGGACTGGTAGTACAAATCATAAGCTTCTAAGATTAGAATTTACAAACCTGGTATGAAATAAATATATCATCTGTTCGAAATGTACATAAACAGATTTTTATAAACCTAAGGCTACCATGAACAAGAGGCAGTTGCAATCGGAACGCAGGTACGCCTTCGAATTCAGCTCCCCTCGATTACAACAACATCAGCATCCAACATCTGCATGCAAGGTGCAGAAGTGTAGTACGAGTATAACCGACCCCATGTACTCAATAAGTAACAAACCTAACCTTAGGTTGAAAGTAGTGACAAGCTGGGACAAGGTTCAGAATCCAACTCCAATAACCAGCAACAGTCCATAACAATATAAATAAAGGGTACATGAAAATAACTCAGAGGTAAGATGCTCAACTCGTTCACAATTATGAAAAAATAGACATGCTTTTCAAGTATAACAGTAAATCTCAGATCTTTCATCGAAAATCCAAAGCACATGAGTAAGTTTGAAAACTGTGATTTGTCCAAAAACCTTTCAACAATAAGTAAGATGTTTCATTTTCAAATAGCATGAGGAAAGTACATCTCTATGCCTACATGTCAAGATACAGGTAAAATCATGAATGTCATCAAAACCGGGTAGCAGAAGGAAAAACATCTTTATGCATGTATCTCAAGTACGCATGTCAAATGCAATGCATCTCAGTGATGAACTCATGTACTCACACTCTCAGAGTACTCAGTCTCATTGTCTCGCATTCTCTCTCACCATGCTCATTTCTCAGGACACTCAATCACTCAGCACTGTACAATACCTGCTGCGGCGTACAGCCCGATCCATATATAGCCATAAGGCCCATTGCGGTGTGCAACCCAATCCACATATATATAGTCATAAGGCTCATTGCGGCGTGCAACCCGATCCACATATATATAGCCATAAGGCTCATTGCGGCGTGCAACCCGATCCACATATATATAGTCATAAGGCTCGTTGCGGCGTGCAATCCGATATATATATATATATATATATATATATATATATATATATATATATATATATATATA
>MCJB01003025.1:49163-63356 GCA_002018475.1 Nicotiana obtusifolia
ATATATATATATATATATATATATATATATATATATATATATATATATATATATGTAAAATCAATTGCGCTCACTGGGGGTGTGTACAAACTCCGGAAGGGCTCCTTCAGCCCAAGCGCTATAATAAGCCAATCATGGCATAAATCATTAACATCTCTTGTGGCCTGCAGCCCGCTCCCATCATAAATTAATAATACTTGTTGCGCCGCACAGCCCGATCCCCTCAATATCCTCAAAATCAGGCTCTCGGCTTCACTAATTCATCAATCTCTCCAATCTCTCGGGCTCATAGTGTCATGAAAATCAGCCCAAAAATAATGATGTGATGTATCAATAAATGGTAACAGAGACTGAGATATGATATGCATATGAATGCGCATGACTGAACCGCTGCTTTGTACATGCAAATCTCAATCTCACACTACGTGCCGCCTCTATTTGGCCACCATAGACAACTCTGAGTCACCAGTAGAAAACATACCCGATCAGTCAGAAACCTTCCATATGATCCCATCTTGGAAAAAATCACAATAAGCTCCTCACACTCCTCAAGCCGATAGGAACTAACTCAACCAAGCCATGCAGGTCTCCAATCCCAAGAGTATTACTACAAAACACTAGTAAATCCTCACCTCATCATAAGATCCAAAAGAACCGAGCATACCATAAACATACTGATCTAACCTACTACCAAGTTGTCCTATTTCCTCCGAGTTCCTCCCGAATTACCTTCAAGTTAACACTTCTCCTTGCCAGAACACCAAGATCTTTACCCAAAGCTCACCACAAGAGATCCAAGAATAAAACCACACCGCCCTAAGGCCCATAAGCCGTTGTGTTCCCTCTTGAGAATCCCAAAAGTACCACAACCGAGACAACCACTCTGAAAAGACCCTATGTGAATCTAAAGACGTTTCCTTCATTTTCCTGATACTGAAATGTATAATCCATAATGATATAGAAATACCGTGAGTCTCGATACCATCCAATGTAAATCTCAGTTCTAGCCATATACAAATCCTGAAAATTCCCAATTGCTACATATAACTCCTAAATCCATTAGAACCTTCTCGAGAGCCATCCACTCTGCTCAAATCTCAATTGCACCACCCAACGGGCCGAACGACCAGCGCCCCATTAGAACGACGACACCCAAAGAAGTAATCCACACCTCTAAACAACCGAGTAAATCCTACTCCATGTGCACTACATCCCTCACGAATAACCACTCAATCATTCCATGATTCAGATATACCATAGAATGTAATACAACCCACATTTAGAAATTCCCTCACTCGAGTCATCCTCGATCTCAACCTCTGTAAACCATAACTGATTCACAAGTATACCTCAAACCGAAACCAATACAACACATAACCGTGCAATCAACTTGTTGATAGCAGACTCCCCCACTTGGCTCAAAGCCGTGGAATAAAACATCTGATAACTTACAATAACCATACCCATTACCGCCATAATACCACTGTGAGGTTAAACTAAATCCTTCATAAACCCGTGTAACACAATTCGTATAATACCTCAAGTCACTTGCAAATCTCACATTCATCCTCGTGATGGTCAGGTCAACTATTACAACCGATCCAACACAAATCACACAAATATAACCCACTGGTAGAATAAGAAGCCTCCACAAAACATCATAAAGATCACACATCCGTAGATTATCGCGCAGGTTATAATCCACCGGCTTAGCCTCAAACTGACATCTCTTTATACCCTTTCGCAGCTACCACTACTACGTCATCACCAAATCTTCCTGAGTCTGAACTCATTAATATGACATGACAATCTAATTCGTTCCACAATTAATCAACATGAAAAATTTCACATTACGATCATAACTCGAGACTATACGTCACATCAAGACAGAAATCAAGCACCTAATAGCCCTTTCTACATCTCAAGCAACCTCTTCTCGTCACATTCAATCCATTTGAACACATCCCGCAGTCACATCATACTCATCATATAGCCATCCAACCACTCATCGAGCCATAAATTTCACTCATAGGGACACTAATGGACTTATAAGTCCAAAAGCACGTGCTCACACAACTGAAATACCTGTGCTCGAGCTACAATCAAAACCCGGCCTCAAGTCCTCCAAACTGGTCCATCATCAGCGCACAGAAATCACATCTCGCACCTTATCCATGGGATCGCATACCATCGATGTACAGCTGATTCCGAGCGCTCACATGCGCATACGAGTTCGTGGAAAGAATTCAAAGAAATTACGTTTCAAGCTGAATCAATGTCGCACGATAAGGAAAGAAAGATGGGAAGTTTATCCTAAAAGCCATGTAGCCTCTTGAAGATAGGTATGGACGTCATCATACCGATCCGCAAGACTCTACTAGATACTTTCTCATGACTCATAGAACCTATGAACCTAGAGCTCTGATACCAACTTGTCACAACCCAAAATCCAACTAGTCGTGATGGCACCTAACCCGACCTTGCTAGGTAAGCCAGTTAACAATAAACCAGTTCAAATGATATTTATTAAGAGAAGAAATGACAATACAACTGAGCTATTATACAAAGAATTCCCAAGGACTGGTAGTACAAGTCATGAGCTTCTAAGATTTAGAGTTTACAAAGCTAGTGTAAAATAAATACATCATCTGTCCGAATTATACATAAATAGATTTTTCATAAGTCTAGAGCTACCATGAACAAGAGGCAACTATAACCAGAACACAGGCACGTCTTCAATGCTAGCTCCCGTCATACACAGCAACGTTAGCATCCAAATTTGCACGCAAGATGCAGAAGTGTAGTATGAGTACAACTGAGATCATATCCTCAATAAGTAACAAACCTAACCCTAGGTTGAAAGTAGTGACGAGCTGGAACAGGGGTCAGAGTCCAACTTCAATAACTAGTAACGTTCATAACACCAAACATATATGCCATGGTTCCTTACTTCGACAAGGTACAAATATTTAAATTTGATATTTTTAGATACTTTTTCAGAATTGCCAATACTAAGTAGCAGTCAAAAATTTGTATTCATTTTTCATGATATTATGCATGGATCAGGTATATCATGGCGAATTCTTCAGAAAAAATTGTGTCTTCCACAATGGAATCTGATAAGTGAGATCTCGAGTAAGTGTTTACATAATCTTCTTCCGTCCGAAGAAATGATTCATCGAAATAATGAGTCACCATTGATATCGAATAAAAATGGTACACGAAGTAACTCAGAGATATGATGCTCAGTTCATTCGCAGTTACGAAAAATAAGCATGCTTTTCAAGTATAACAGTAAATCCCAAATCTTTCACCGAAAACACCAAAAATAGGAGTAAGTTTGAAAATTGTGATTTTTTCCAAAAACTTCCAACAACAGGTAAGATGTTTCATTATCAAGTAGCATGAGGAAAGTACATCTCTATGCCTACATGTCAATGTATGCATGCCAACTGTAATACAATGCAGTGGTAAAACCATATGCATACTCTCGGTGTATCAATGCACCCAGTCATCCCAATCACTCAATCCTCATAGTCACACAGTCCTCACAGCCATTCAGTCCTCATAGTTACTCAATCCTCCCAATCACTCGGCACTCGCACTCAGTAGGTACCTGCGCTCACTGGGGGTATGTACAGACTCCGGAGGGGCTCCTTCAGCCCAAGCGCTATAATAAGCCAATCATGGCGTAAATTAATAACATATGTTGCGGTATGCAGCCCGCTCCCATCATAAATCAATAATACTTGCTGCGGCACGCAACCCGATCCCATCAATATCCTCACAACCAGGCCCTTGGCCTCGCTCAATCATCAATCTCTCCAGTCTCTCGGGCTCACAGTGTCATGAAAATCAACCCAAAAATAATAATGTGATGTATCAATAAATGATAACAGAGACTGAGATATGATATGCATATGAATGCGTACGATTGAGTATGTAATTGCAATGTAAGTAAATAACTCAACAGCAGAAATAACCTCAGTAGGTCCCAATAGGATAAGCATATGGCCTAGACATGGTCTCTAACATGGATCACAGCTCAATTACTCTAGCACGTAGAGATTTCATAGATACAAATAAGATTAGGTAACTACATAATACCACAAAAATAACCGAGTCACAATTCACACGGTGCACGCCCACGCGCCCGTCACCTAGTATGTGCGTCACCTCAACAGCAAATACATATCACGTATATTCAGGGGTTCATACCCTCAGCCCCAAGTTTAGAAGTGTTACTTACCTCGAACAAGCCAAATCCAATACCGAGCAAGCCAAGCGATGCTCCAAAAATGCCATCCCGTGCGTACCGACCTCCGGACGGCTCAAAACTAGCCAAAAGCAACTAAAATACATCAAATAAAGCCCAAGGAAACAATTCCAAATGATAAAGGTCGAGTCTTTAATCAAAAACTCAAAGTCAACCAAAAAGTCAAACCCCATTTCGCGCCTCGGAACCCGACAAAACTTACAAAATCTGACTACCCATTCAATTATGAGTCCAACCATACTAGTTTCACTCAAAGACGACTCCAAATCGATGTTCAAAACTCAAAAAATTACTTTATGAAATTTTTGACAAAAACCCCCAAATTTCACTTTTAAAATCATCAACCAATTGCCAAAAACGAAGATAGATTCATGAAATATAATCAAAAATGAGTAGAGAACACTTACTCCAATCCATGTGGTGAAAAGCACTTCAAAAAATCGTCCAAATTCGAGCTTCCCAACTCAAAATATGACCAAACAAACAAACCCTTGATTTATATGCTTCTGCCCAGCTGTTCTGCCTTGATTCTTGTGCCAAACAATCCCAAAACTCACTTTTGATGCCTTCAATGGATTTCTTGTGAAATTCTAGTCAAGTTAGGCTTTTGAATCACTCCATTTGACCTTATAATGAAGGAGATATGTTAGTTTCAATATTTGCAAATAGTGCAGATTTTTAAATACGAATTTAGTGGCAGTTTCGTAATTAATCTGAAAAATCTAGCAACTCAATTCTTAGTAAAATGACCATAAATTTCTCATACGATGTTGAAACTTGATGATTCCAGTTGCTATTGTTTCAAAATTATGATACGGATCTAATGCTTCAATCAAAACAAAAATTGGAGCTCATTTGCTTAATGAGGTATCACTTATGCTTGAAGAAACGACGTCGAAACATCAAAAACGAGCGCAACACAATACAAACCTATCCGAAACTCACCCAAACCCCTCAAGACCCCGTCCGAATATACCAACAAGTCCAATAACATAACACGAGACCTCAAATCACGCATAACAATATCAAAACTACGAATCGCACTTCAAATCGAACTTAATGAACTTTGAATCTTTCAACTTCTAAAACTCATGCCGAACTTTATCAAATCAACTCGGAATGAACTCAAATTTTGCGCAAAAGTCCCAAAAGACATAACGAAGCTATTCCAATTCCCGAAACTACAATTCGAACCCAATATCATCAAAATCAACTCCCGGTCAAACTTATGAAAATTTCAAACCTTTAAATTTTCAACTTTTGCTAATTAGCGCTGAAACCTTCTAGAAATATACAATTGCAAATCCAGGCGTACGCCCGAGTCCAAAATCACCATCCGGGCCTAACGGAACCATCAAAACTCCAATCCGAGCTCAAATGCTAAAAAGTCAAACTAGATCAACTATTCCAACTTAAAGCTTCAACGATGAAATTCATTCTTCCAAATCGATTCCGAATAACCTAAAAACCAAAATCAACGATTCACACAAGTCATAATACATCATACGGAACTACTCATTCCCTCAAACTATCAAGTGAAGTGCAAATACTTAAAACGACCGATCAGATTGTTACACCAAGGTTATATGAACCCATATCAGCACATTACAATACTGATGTGGAACTCAACTTGAATACCTTGCAATAGAACATCCTTAATGATTCTGAGATTACGGCAGCTGTAGAAATATTAGTTTATCTAAATTTGAGTATTTCCTCCAATATTGTAAAATTAAACTTGAAGTATATATGTATTCACCAACTTTACCCCTATTTGTTTAGTCTCCAACTCTCCGGACCTTTTTGTGCTAGCCATTAATTATCATTGTAACTTATAATACTCTTTTAATATTTTTCGAATATAAATTTTATTTAAATAATTAATGTCCAAATATACTGTTAAAATTAAAAAATTTAAATCTCGAAAAAACAAAATATCACACAAATTGAAACATTGGAGGTAAAAAACTATCTACTAATCAACCAAGTATACACCTACTTGTCTGCTGTCCAAGTCTATAAAGTATAAAACTCAAAACTGTCCATGATTGCTGTTATCATTTTCTAAGATTTGTTGTTTAAAGTATATAAAGGATTCAAGGAAAAGTACATCTTTACATCGAAGCTTCTGGAATAAAGCTACTACATTTCAAATTGAAAAATGAAGCGTGAGCCTTCTAAATTAGATTTTTCGTCTGCCTCGTGTCCAAAAATTTCGAGGAAAATTAATGTGGAGTACAAAAAGTATTATCTATCTAAACTACGGCGTATACTTTATTTTAATTACTACCTAAACTTTATAAAATACTTATACCGCCGAATTCACAAGTCACTCGAATACTACATTTTTCACTGTAGAAAAAATCTTCTGAAATAATTTTAAAATACGAACAGAATCAAAACCAGACACGTAAACACAAGGTTGAGTTTCAAGAAATCAATACCAATAAACACGTGTCCAGTAAACCCCACATAAGAATCAGAGGAGTCAATATTTCGTCCTCCAAATCTGCAAAAAGAAAGATTTACTTTCACCAGAAAACCTTAGCAACTACGAGACGCCACCTGTCCCTATTAGTACATCCTTCTTGTCCCACAGAAGATCGTATCAATTGTTTTCTAATTTTAATTATTACACCTCCATCCCATTTGAGCACAATTGGACTACGAGTTTAAGATTTTTTGTAAAAAAATATATAATAAATTATAAATATTTAAACGATTTTAAATTATCTCACTAAAAATAAAGATAAAACCGTGAGACGGCTTTTCCATTCCTTGTGTACTTGGAACTGTAAGAAAACAATTTCAATCCATGTTCTAACTCGACATATTCGTCTTAATCATCAACCAATGTCACTTGCTCAACAACGGCCTTCTTCCACATTAGCTTCCTTCCATCATGAGGGGAGTCCACAAATTTAATTTTTTCCATTTTTAAGCAGATCTCACTTTAAATTTAATTAATTTTTTGACATATTGAAATATATTTTTTTAATCAACTCACTGCATAAATTTATACAGAGAAAATGTGCGACATATAAACTTACTGGGTTAATTAAATTGATTTCACCTTCACTAAGGGTGATGAAGTCCTTCTGCCAAAAAGATTTTTCATTTTTAAGCTAATATTATAGAATTTAAGTAAGTGAATTTAAAATTTTAAACCACCTCACCGATATCTACAATTTTCGCAAAAAAAATCATCTTTTAGCCACCTATTCCCTCTTCCTTCATCCGAACCAACCACGTGTATAGGTAGCCTCGTCCAACTCATCATATTGTTCTGGTCCTTTAGACTAAACCGGCCGCTTTTCAACTTCACGTGGCAACAAATCGATCATCATATTCATTATCTGACGGTTAATATTTATCGTGGTCCCAAATAGTTGTTTATAATTCATCTCTCCATCCTTTGTTTTTGGACCTAATTGATTATGCAAATATCTACCGTAATCTTCGAAATGCAGTTAGCAGTCTTCACATAATGATTGATGATAACTTTAAAGAACCGTCGCCGGCAGCCGAAAGAGGTTGTCGGCTAACGGCGTTAATGGAGTCCGGTGGAATAGCAAAAGTAGATCTTAACGAGAAACAGCAAAATTTCGCTCGCGAAAAGAGATTGGAGGTACGTCGATTGAAAAAGTTGTCGGAAACTGTCCATGTCTATGCCGCTGATTACAGGTATCATAAGAGGAAAAAACCTGAAAATAATAGCGTAACTGATGGTGTAATTACTGTTGATCAAGTTCAACTGGGGACTACTTCCAGTGAAGTGAAAACAGTAAGAGAAAGCTTGCAACGTGTCACGTGCGGGTCACATGGGTTGATATCGTTGATCGGTCGAAGACGAGAAATGGAAGATGCAGTGACTGTGAAGCCGGGGTTGTTGAGTAAAGGTAATAGAAAGTATGATTTTTTCGGAGTTTACGATGGGCATGGAGGGTCACGTGCAGCGCACGCCTGCCGTGAATGGCTGCACCGTTTGGTGATAGAGGAAGTTGTGAAAGAAGAAAACGATGAGAGTATTAATTGGGAGAAAGTGATGAGGGAGAGTTTTGTTAAAATGGACGAAGAGGTGGAGAAGAAAGGGGCGGAAATGGCGACAATGGGATCAACGGCTGTGGTAGCTATGGTGTCAGAGGAAGAAGTGATTGTTGCCAATTGTGGAGATTCAAGAGCTGTGCTTTCACGTGGTGGAGTTACAGTGCCTTTGTCTATTGACCATAAGGTATCTAATAAAACTTTGGACTCTTCAATCAAGTTAACTTTTGCACGCCTTAACTAGTTGGAATAACTCTATCCTTAGAATAATTAACCTCATTTTAGAAGGAAATCACCTACTAATATTTTCTAAGTTCGTTAAATCCTAGTCTTTATTTGGGTGCTTGGTTCTTTCGTCATCACTATGTTACTTTTGACAGATTTTCGTATCTCGTATCTGCTGTACTACTTCTTTTTCTCCCTTTTGTGATCTTTCTTTTTAATGGAAAATAAAGGGGGTAATATTAACTAACAAACGGAATTGGTTTAGTCACTGCGCTACACAAAGATGGTAACGTGAGGAATATGTGCTTACACGGAATAAAGGAAAAAAATAGACTGCAGAAGGAAAGGAGGTATTAACATTTAGCGTGGTTCACGCTATTTAAATCGAATTCACTGACAATACAATTTTCTCTCTTCTGTAATAGGAGTACTTTGTTCGATGTTTTAGGCTATTCAAATACTAAAAATACAATTTTCTCTCTTCTAATATTTTTTAAGAAGATTTGGTTCCGAATATAGCCGAACGTATTAGCCAAAGCTGATTTCTTGTTATTATTATTTTCTTTTTATTCTTGTTATTGTAAGTCCTCGGGGTATGGTCTCTCGCAAGTCCTAACGACAAACCTGGCAACCTTTACATACCTTTTAATAACCTTAGATACGACAATTTGACAAGTGTATATTCATTGCCGCAACTCTAGAACATACACGCCAGTTGATGAATAAAAGATTACCATATGGATTATCCTCATGTAGAGGTCGGGGCATTCTATTGCTATGACTTATGAGTGGAAGCCGAAGAATGAGGTGACCGGAAGAATTTTGTTGCTTTATTTGATCAGGTTTATTGGACGCGTTAATCTCGATTTTCTTTGCATTTTCACCTATTAAGTATTATTACTATGATCTTAACTGGCCAAAGGTATACAATGTTATTGGATGTTCTTCATATTATTAAACGAACAATGAGTCACGATAGGGCTCAATTAACTTAAGTTGATAACCAACTTGCTGGACATTATTTAAATTTGTAATTTGCTAGCCAGGTAGATTTAATTTTGGAGTGAATTCTTTTTTATTTATGGGTGGATTTGTTGACTCACTTCCTGTATGCAGCCTAACAGACCTGATGAGCTAGATAGAATTGAAAAATCGGGTGGGAAAGTTATAAATTGGAATGGACATCGAGTCTTAGGAGTTCTTGCTACTTCAAGATCCATAGGTACGTGGAAAGCTCAGCTTATTGCCATATCAGCTTTAATAAATACTTATAGCATATTCAAGTTTCTTAAATGACGAGCCCCTCCTACTACTAGTCAAATGCACGAGGTCATTGCTCTTGCAATTTCCTCTATTCTGATTTCTGTCAAAGCTTCTGGTGGGAAAACGGATGACATATCAGATCATTATTCCCTGTAATGGAATATTCAACCACCAAAGCATTTGGATTCATGATTATTTGGAGTACCTGATTAGGGTTCGTCTAAACCCAATATTTTTGACACATAATATAAATATGTATACAAAAAAGTTCATTAAAAGTTAAATCTGAACCTATAAAATTTTAAAATTATATATAATAAGTTCAATATTAAGAACCTAAAAGATCGAATTTATCAAGTTTACATCTTGAATCCGAATCTGCATCTGTTCTGGTGGAGTCTGTTTTCCGATTGATAAGGTTATAATACCTTATATTTGATGCAGGTGATACCTACCTAAAACCATATGTGATACCAGATCCTGAAGTCAAGGTGAGCAAAAGGACTGATGCAGATGAGTTCTTAATACTTGCAAGTGATGGACTATGGGATGTCATTCCAAACGATGTTGCATGTGACATTACAAGAAGATGTTTGAATGGTCAAATGAAGAGGTGCTCCCAACAAAGCAAATCCCACGGTAAGATAGACGAGAAAGATGAGCAGACAAGTGAAGTCAAGAAAGAAAGTCTTGCCGCGCAGGCAACTTCTTTCCTTGCAGAATTAGCAATTGCTCGCGGTAGTGGAGATAACATCAGTGTAATTGTCATTGAATTGAACAGATCTGTATGTTCGACCAGCAAATAAGGATGAGCTGCAAAAGAGATGGAAACAGCGTTTATGGCACTTCGTTTGAAGAGGTCCACCATCTTGCAGTATGACGGAATAACACTTGGTATAATTCTTCTGATTGTCTACTGCCTACTGTAGCATTACTTGCGTTCCTTATTTAGTTTGCTGCTCGCGTGCTTCCTTTCCCTTTGTAAGGTTTATGGTTGTATATAGTGGTGGCAAAATGGATAAAAAAAAAAAATTTATTTGTTCATACTATCCACCTAAGATGGGTTGGATAATAAATTTTTTAAAAATAGATCAAATATGAATAATCAATTGGTTTAACTTTTAAATATGCGAAGACTTAAATTGGAGGTTTTAAGTTTGGGAGATTAGAAACTTTTACAAAGTGATCATATTTAAGAAGTCATGGATAATATGAATATTTATATTATTTGTCTGGTAATTTATTTTTTATTTATATTAATACGACATCGAATAATTTATTTATTTTTATATTATTTATTTCGATCCATTTATATCCTATCAGTTCCTTTGCCATCCCTAATTATATGAAGACTAGTATTGCAGTGGTCATTCGTATTTGAATGAGTGTAGACAAAGACCGTCTTAACAAGTTGGCAGAGTGCTTTAAAGGGCTAAGGCAACAATACCGTACGCTAACAGCCTATCTCAATTTACGTGATATTTTTTATTTTTTCAAATTTAAACTATTTAATTTTAACCGTATCTTTGGACATAGAATTTTTAAGTTTTCAAACAAAAATAATATATTAAAAATTATATTAAAAAATTATAAGTCATAATAATTAATAATTTAAAATATTTAAAAAATATATAAAAAAAACTACAGAAAATGCAAAATAAGTTAAACAAATGATCAAGTAATTAATATCTAAAGTCTAACTTCAAACCTGTTCTACTAGTCTTATCGAAAATAAATTAGTTCCAACATCTTGAGTAGCAAGCCACTAGGTATTCCAGCGATCTTCAGTAGCAAGTCACGAGGTATTGGGTATCTTTCCTCTCGTATGATTTAGATTTCTCTGATTATATACTAATCTTCTAATAATTTTTATTCTTGAGTCCCAACTTGATTTTTCACTCGTATGATTTATATTTCTCTTGTCTTTGCTCCATTTGTTTTATGCTACCATAAAGTGAGAAAATCTTTATTCTGGGTATCTTTCATGTTCCTTTGATCATCACTTTTAAAATAGTAAATGTCTAGAGAGTTTTTCCAAAGTCCTATGCAAGTATATATTTATCGCATTTTAACTTTTACTAGCGACTCTTACATAACGTTTTTAAAAATATATCGAAAAACCATACTGATACTGAAGAAAAACGAAATGATTGGGACGGTTTCAAAATTTAATTTTAATTATACAAAATAAAATAACCAAAAAATTAATATAATACAAATTTAATAAAATAATTTTCCATGCCAAATCATTAACACCCCAACATCTACTGTTACGGGACCGATATTTTGGTCGACAATGAAACTGCTAGGCCACACTCGTGAAATGAACATGGGGAGGTGGACAATGAAATTATTGAGCCCGATTGACGAAGACACATCGTGTCATTCTCAGTACGACGACGATTTTTCAGTCTAACATCTTTGATCGATGTATCCAAGTGGCTGTAGTCCTAAGAGATGTAAATTAGCTACGGGAATGCACGCCACAGAAAAACTTACTCATCGCCTATGTTTATTAATTTATCATGATTAGTAGTAATAGAAGTAAGAACTTTTTTACATAAATAATCAGACAAATTCATTGTGTACTTTCTTTAATCAATATACACAAACTATACACTGATTATATATAGTTATAATTTATACATATATTATACACGAATAATACTTGTATTACACATCCGCCTTCTATTTTAATTTTTAATTTAAACGATTGAATGGACAATTATTTAAGTTAAATTGGAAATCAGAATGAAATGACTAATAAATAGTAACAGTTTATATAGAGACACACGCCATGCAATTATTAATTTAGTTTTAGTTAATTATCTTGTCAAAAATAGAATAAATAACTTAGTTACTTTAGATCATGAAAAATGTCTCCCGAGAAAGATATTTTCCACTGTAATGGTAAAATGATTTCTTTTACTTGGCAAAGTTACACTTTCTTAACATTTTAAAAAGAAAAAGGGAAAATCCAAGCTCTTACACTGTATCACTTGCTTCAATCCTCCATAGGCCACATCGTAGTTTATCATTTTATACAATTTTTTATGTAATCATAGCTGAAGTCTAGAACAGTCGTTGAGACTGCGGGAAGTGCATCAAAGAAACTGGCTGAACACTGTATAGGAGTGTTAGAAGATTCTTCAAACCCGACAAAACTGATCAAACGAGTATCTTTTTTATAAATACAAACCTTAGTATTTAGTCTACAATTGTATCTGAAAACCAGAATGAATTTCAACGTTATAAAACAAACAGAAAATATATGTAATCACTACATAGAAAGTTCCATCAGTCTACCGCTGATACCCTTGTGCAACTCCAGCAGCAAGGAAATGAAATGGGTAATAACTTCACAGAAAATGCAAAATAAGTTAAATCTTAACTCCTTCACGGAGACAGCTCACCTCCCTCCTTACAAAGGACGGCAACGCAAAGGCAGCTTCATGCATCTGTCAAAGGAATGATATATTGTGTCAGAGGAAAAATGGCAGTTTTTCTGGTTACTTTTCTGGGGCGAGGGGGAGGGGGGAGTATGGAGGGAGGATGAAATGAATTCTGCCTGGGTCTTCAGATTTTTGGAGACTAATTTCCAACAAAGCACCAAATGCAACAATGACATTATTCAGCAGCATGTTCAAATTTCTAAATTTAACTTTAATGTCAGTGCAAGCTCAAATGGAATTAACCAATATACTACGCTCAGAGCAAAATTTTCTATCTTAACCTTTGTCCTATATCTGAATGGCAACAGCATAAGCCCTCTAACATTACCATAGACTGATTTCCATAACAATCTACAGAAAAAGATATTAAAAAGTACAGCAAGATCCAATCAGAAAAATGTCAAATGTGAAAAATAGGTCAAATGTGAGAGAAGTCCCTCTAGTTCCAAATGTTGTGGCAGGGTAGTGCATGTGGAATGAGAAAAAAACAGACAAAAGTGATGACCTTGTCTAAAGCTTCTCCCCGTACATAAGTAACACCCATTAACTCAAATTGTATCTTTACCTTTAAACTTTATCCTGAATCATTGTACAAGACACAAAGCCAAGTAATTTTCAGTGCATAGCGTACAACAAGTCAATCCTACTTAAACAATTTGAAAGAAAAGTTGTGAATGATTTCATGAGTAGCATAATCTGAAATTGCTTAATTGGAAAGAAGTTACCTCAGAATTATAAAACCTAAGTTCCCTCTGGTGCTGAAGAGCTCCCTCTAGTTTCTCAATAGGATTAACAGGGTGCTTAAAATCAACAGGTGGTCCCTCAGTCGAGCACAGAAGAAACCCAATAACACCACTGCATAATATATACAGCAGCAATCCTCAATAACCATAAAGTGAAAGCATGCTAGAAAATTTCCCTCCTACCCCTCCC
>MCJB01003025.1:63376-105252 GCA_002018475.1 Nicotiana obtusifolia
CCCCCCCCCCCCCCCCCCTGAAACGCCAACTAGAGAAACAATTAATAAAAGAAAAGGTATTTGCTGTTAAATTCATGAATTACCTAGGATATGTAGGAACACTGGCCCATGCATAATGAACAGAACTAAATGTTTCACGGCAAATTGAGATCATATCCTGAATAAGATGTGTATGAAGCCACATGCTCTCTGCCATGTTGCAAAGTACACCGCCAGGTCTTAATGCCCTTGCTATCGTTGCAAAGAATGGTTTTTCCACAAGCTCTTGAGCCGGACCTGTAATTGAAAACATTGAGATCAATTAAACTAGAGCTCACTGGTTTGATTATTTCCTAATCCAAACAAGAGTAGATAATATAGAGTTGATTCATACACTGGCCAAAGACATCCAAAAGAAACAAGAAAAATCAAACAAAAGAACCACTGAACTGTCCAACAAAAGACAGTGATATCTACCCTAACATGCATAGAATTTTTCCATCCTTGCAAATCAGTGCACCATAGGCTCTATCTTCAATTTCTTAAACGGAAATTAACATGTACCTAGTCAACAAGCACTGCCTCATTTTGGTCAGGGGAAAAAGACTACAACATAAAGCTGCTAAAATTGACTCTTAAAAATGAAGGTATAGAAAAATTAATAAGATGAAACTGACATACCAACAGGATCTGATGAATCAACTATGACAGCATCATACTTCCGTTCAGGGGTATTCCGTAGAAACTCAACAGCTGTCAAAATCATTCAGAAAAGAATCACCGTCATATCCAGCTGGACTAGATATAAAACTGACAAGACGGGGAATTAAAATTTCTGGAATGAAAATTAAAAAAGGCAGATATTTCTATCTCTTGATTGTTCTGCGAGGCATTCCCATCTGTATGGAGGCAAAACATCATGTGCTAGAGGAACCAAAATGTTACTCTGGCCTTGTGCTATCTTTATCCCAGGCTTCTCAGCCTCCCAAGTATTCTCCCAAAAAACTAAAAACCAAATGGTAAGAAAATATATTGGAAGGTGATGCCTTCCCAAGATTCATAATACTAAGATCAAGTACATGAAGCACCCATACCATCACCAACATGAAGATTGACACGAGGATCCTCAAAGCCAATAGCCAAGTCGGGGAAAAACTTTTTACTGACCTGCAACAAAAGAAAATACAATATATGTTTTTAGACAGCACTCACAAAAACACTAACTTCATGCATGCTGCATCTGTTACTCACATCTATAACCATTTTATCAATCTCACAAATATCAATCAGCTCTACAGAGCTATGTCGAGAAATTTCCCTTAGAACTCCACCATCACCACCCCCAACAACCAGAACCTGCAATTATAGTCCAAATTGATTGGATAGAGAACAATTAATGGTAAACCTTAGAAGGGAAAGAAACGGAAGCCAAAAAATAATATCAAAGATAAACGGGCTTTCAAGAGACATACGGTAAAATAAAGATATATAATATATGCATACTGAACGAGAAACTGGTATTTTATAAATAGACTCCTCGCATCTTTATGTTTAGTTTTTCATACAACAGTCAAAGAATAAAACCAAATTATTAACATTACCAAAAGAGTTGAAGAAAAATAAAGAAGCTGCTGTCTATTAACTAATTTTCTCTCCCTCGTTACAAATGAGAAGCCCACAGCTGCTACAAAGGACCAGCAAAATTTTCAAACTACGCATTCTGGTCAGTTCATTAAAAAAATCCACTACCAGCTACATTAGAATTTTATCTAGAAACAGCCAGAGGAAGATAACAAGCAGGTAGTGTCCCCATCTCGCAATTATTTTTAAAATATACAGACAAAACATTAACAAATCCACCAAAATGTGCACATATCAAATTCTCACCCACTTCAAACATGTTTTTCTGAAAGAATAGTCCAAACACTTAAGACATTCTACCGATTCCAACTTCAAAATGACAAGCATGTGTTATCATCTTAGTAGAGTAATACTGCTTAATGAGGTGCATCAGGTTTTCAGATCTTATCCAGATGCACTTCCACTAAATGATTATTCAGATTCCTTCATGCCATTAGACTTATCAGGGGCTTTAATCTAGCATCAGGTGACTCACATTTGTTGGTACACCCCCAATTAAATTCATGAATAGAACATTGACAAAAGAGATTTCTAAGCAAGACCTGCTTACTCTCCCTCTATAAGTAGCAACATAGTCAGATACCTGTCTTCCTACCAACGCAAACGTTAATCGTCCTTCTATGTGGAAAAAAAAAAGTTATTATAGCAGACAAAGCACGATAAATGGGTTCAAAACAAAGAAACTCTTTTAAGTTAGTATCTCTATCTAGTGCTATTGGGCTTCATACAAATAGAGGAAGAAGAAGGCTGGATAGGGAACCTAAGGGTGTGGCCTAGTGGTCAATGAAGTAGGTTGAGAACACTAAGTGATTTCTTCCTATCTGTCCAAGCTTGAGTGAACAAAGTCACCCAATACTGTGCTAGTGGAAGGCATCAGGTATTCTGAGGAGAATCATCAAACTACCAAGAGAATGATTTATCAGTCCACACATGCAAACCTTGGAAGGTTGGGCGAAATGGGAATAGTGAAACATCCATGATGATCAAAATCCTTAAGAGAAAGTATCTGTTTGGTTCTATTACATAGTTTGTCCCTTTTTTTTAACTGACAAATTGTGACTGTAACAGTAAGTAGGAGTATATATTAATCCAGGTCTTCAGCTTGACACACTCACGGACGCGCAAAAACACTCACTCACAGATACAACAACAACAGCTATGTGTCAGTCCCAAACAGGTTGGGTCGGCTCTATGAATCCTTTTCATTTAAGCTAAACTCACACTAATCCAGTTCTTCAAGTAAATAAGATGCACTTCCCTTACAGATTTTTTTTTTTCCAGAATAGAAAGCAAATTCGCAAAACCCTTTTTGATCATTGAGTGCGCACGAAGGGAAAGAATCTGAACAGTCAAACTTATACACACTTACATTCTTAGGAGATTTGATTGAACAGAGAGGAAGATGGGCTATCATCTCCTGATAGGCGCATTCATCTTTCTCGGTCAACTGAACAATGCCATCAAGCACTAGAACTTTCCCATATGATGCAGACTGCAAGAATGGATACAGAATTAAGGCAGATGCACAAAAGAGCTTGAAAGAAATTATATAACTAAAATTTAAAGCATATAACTAGAATCTAGAGCTGAAGATGCTGAACCTCAAAAACCAAGACCTCCTGGAATTCTGACTTTCCCTTGAATAAAGTCTTCTCTACTTTCAGGGAATGTGCTTCTCCTGTGTAAAGACACGTCATACATGATCAGTAAATATTCATGAAAAAGGATGTATGGGAAAGGACATTATCGAGTACTTCAATATCCAATATGAGCAATATAATACTTGGAAAAAGTAGTAAACATTTACACATTAACTTGGGTTCAACCATGACAAAATTCCGAGGCCACGAGAGTTCTGGAATTTGTTACCTGAGACTCAAATGCTATCATACTTCTACTTGAAGCATCATTTATGCTACGTTAACAAACTGAATGGAATTACTTGGCTCAACGAAACAAGCACACAAGCCCAGCCAGTGACACAGATTTGACAATTTCGGTTGCAGTAGGACACGAGTATCACCTCCTAAATATGCACATAGTATAACCAACCAATGCAGCTGTATCTGACAGCAGCTCTTCTGCTTCCAGGACGAAGCAAGAAGCCCTCTCACTGTCCCAATCATACAAAAGCATTATATTTTTGGACCCGCGACTGATTATGCTAAATCACTAACATCATCTAAAGCATCAACAAGTTTAATGAATGATTTCGTGTTTTCATCCAACTTCCTGGAAACTACTTCAACTTTTTCGTTTAACACTTCTAACAGAATATGCAAGTTAAATAATAACTTCTAGTTGCTGAGCACCATCCTGGACAAATTGTGTCCCCTAAAATAAGATAAGACGCAAATTAGGGGAAGGGGTAAGGACAAGAAAAGGAAACATTATTATATTAACAAATTAAATAATTAAAAAAAGGAGGCCAGCAAATTCTATCATGTGTACCAAGCACTCCAAGCAAAGAAAAAAATGTACGTTTCTTAAGGAAGATGAGCAATTATTAACAGCAAGAGAGAAATAATAACGGAACAAAAGATAACCTGGCCACATTGGATTATTGAAATACAACACCCTCTCCTTTTCATCTGTAACAAACGGCACGAGAAGAACAACTATGTCAAATAATTGTTAAAAAAATAGATTAAACGAAGGTGATGAACAAAATAATTTTGATAATGACCAGAGGATGGCAGCGGAGGTTGAGAAAACCATCCGGAAACAACAGTGGAGTGGCAATTGGCTTCAAGCTCAGGGTCATAAACCCTAGCCTTTAAGCAACAACTGGGAACAACAACAGCCTTATTTGATCCATTGGCATGAGCATTTTTACTCTCCTTCCCATCCATAGTCTTCAGGTTGTCCAAACCTCTTCCTGCGTCGTGCTCCATAAATAATTATCTTATTAGGATCCAGTCTACAACTAACAGAGAGTATCCTGCATCAAAAAATATGATAACAGTCAATGATCATGAAAAAAAAAGAACCAAAGAAAATGAATTAAAGGACAGTACAAGAATTCAGAAATAAAGATGATATCACAATTTTCAGAAACAGATTGAACTTCTCTTACTGGATATAGACATTCTAAATTAGGAGGTATAACAGAGGTTATCCAAGATTTCAACTTTATGGGCTCGGGATGCCACTGAACTCACCAACCATTTGAGTCACTGGGTTCAAAATTTACTATTTGTACGTAAATAAACAGACTTCTTTTCAGAGACAGGATCCACAATTTAAGTTTTATGGATTCAAATTGTTAGATTCTTAGCATTCAACCCTTTATATATGTAAAATTATGGGTTATATCTACTATTTGTTGCAACTTTAGTGGATTTTCACACATAAGACTTATACTTCGCAGCGGAAGTACTAGGACTCCTAACTTCTATTGTGCATCCACCCCATAGTTATAAAGCATTACAGTATAAGTGAAAAGAAATTGTACCAAATGAAAGCATACAGAGGATTCATACAAATAAGCTCAACAGTTTGGCGTTGAGCAAAAGAAATAGCCGAAAAGATGAGAAGAGTGCTCACCTTAGGCAAGGACGGAACTCAATAGAAAGATTGAAATAAACGAAGAGCAGCTCGAACTATTACCAAGTTGGCAATGTCTGAAAAATATTCAGTATTGAAAACGCTGGTAGCTGCAAAAAAAATGAGGAAAACCAAAAAGGAAAAAGTGGAATGAATAGTTTAAGTGAAAAAGCAAATGGAACCCAAATCAAAGTACTTAAACTACTTTTCAACTGGGAATCAAAATTTAAAGCAAAAAACTATCCTCCAACCACCACCTAATGTGAAAACGTGTAAGATACTCCATCTTTAAAGAAACATAATAAAAGCAGCGTTGGCTTTACGCAAAACTAAATTTTAGCTAAATTTTCAAAAGGAAACACTGAATTTTATTTCTTTCAAAAACCAATAAGTTAGGGTAGAATCAAATTACCAAAACACAGCAGTTGGAATAGAGACTTTCTGCAACCTAACACACACAATATACAGCAGAGAGACTGATGGTATAAATACAGAAGAAATAACAAAAAACGTACCTGAAACGGATGTCTTTAAGTGTCAGAAGATCGCAAAAGCAAATGCAATCGCCTTGTTTAATGCGAGTCAACAATTCGATGAGCGGGAAAAGGAATCCGAGATACAAAACAAAATAGTAGTAGTAAACTAGAAATTATTTCTGGCTCTGAGTCTTCTCTCTCCCCTCTTTTTTTTACAGGAAAAAAGGTTTGCTTTGGACGAATCAATGGCGTTAACGCTTCCAAATTAGGTTTTTTATACCCACGGTTTATATTACGTATTTTCGTATACTATCGTACTACGAAACTCACCAGAATTTCTCGAATTCTACCCAATAAGTTGAATCAATTGCGGAGGGGTCCGCGGACGGTGCACGATTTCCAAGTTACAAATTCTCTTTCCAATCTCTATTTTTGTTATAAAAATATTCACAAACCATCATTTTGCACGAGAATGTAGCAATAATATTCAACATTGCAAACGTGTCAAAAGAAAAAGCCACTAATTATAAGAAATATACAAAGTAAAAATTGTAAATATTCAAATAGTAGATACCAAAATCTGAGGAATTAAAGAACTTTCCAATACTTCCACAAAATAATTAAAAACTTACTTACTGATTGTGTACGTGATTGGTTACTGGTTAGAATTGGAGTAAGGATCTTTCAATATTTTTTGCACTTCAAATAACATGTACCTACTATCTACTAATTATACCGATAATTTTATCCATTAATACTTGGACATATGAAAAACAAAAATCACTTGGTCTCTTAAATGATTACGGTACATAGACAGTTGTAAATATATGAAGCTTAATATAAAATTGTTAACCATTAACTCGCCTCTGCACATGTATCTCTTAATTTGTTAGTAATATTTTGGTTATCTAACCCTTCTGCTAATTTCTACGTACTATTTGTATAGCTCAAATATTTGCCCTATAATATTTTGGACAATATAGCACTAAGGAAAGGGTTAGTCGAGGTCGATCAGGAAGCAGTGAGGTTCGTGGTCCAGTTGTCAACGACGGACAAGATCGAACACCATTAGCACAGCTGTAACGGCTAGTTTTCAAAATTGAATATTAAAAAAAATATTCTAGTAAATATTCTCTGCAATTGTCCTATTAAAATGTGTTAGGGGTATGTTCCCAATATATATATATATATATATATAAGAAAAGAGACAGCGATGTAAGGGGGACAATATTCATTTTGAAGAAGACACTTTGATAAAAAGATTTTCTATAAGAGACAAATAACACTTTTTTATCAAGAAACTTGTCCACATTATTGCACACTTCTCACCAGATCCGACGATAATTCGAACGTTCAAGGATTTGTGTGTCATTCATCATTGTCAGAAGGAACAATATCCATCTTCTCCTTTATTGAGTGAATCTTTTCTTTATTTACCCAAATGTCATTTATTATTGTTCATTGCTATTTATTGCTCATTTATTATTCACGCTATTTGAGATGATATCACACACTATTATTATTCCGCTATCAGATCTGTTCAACGTTAATCAAGTTTTCATAACTCGCATTTAGAAAGATTATTGTTAATTAGGTTTAACCCCTTAATACATAGATTTAATTATTTGAACCAAGGATCACTCTTTTGGGTCAAACAATTTGGCATCGTCTGTGGGGATTTCCTAATTAAATTTTTAGTATCTTCTAGATCCATCACAGACACGGATCCCGAACGCAAAAAAAAAAAAAAAAAAAAAAAAAACCACACACACATACCTTTGTTTGCACAAATCCTAACATGGCAGGTAACAAGGAAGAAAAGGCGAGGATAATCAACGACCTCCCAACTAACCTCATGAACGTCATCAATGAAAGCTGCAAAACAGGAAGCAAAGGCGCAACGCCTAATGCCTTCCCTAGGCGAGATGGGTCACTGCCCCCTCATTGCAGTATAACCAAATTCCTCGGTAAGGGAGCCTCAACATCTGGGGGGGAAGAGATGCCCCCAGTTGTAAAAAAGATCCTCGAAGCATGGCTAACCGACGCACTAACTGGCGTCCTCAACAAGTCCGCCCGAGATGCGGCTGTAGAAAATGCAAGGATTTGCACTGTACAACAGGCGGACGGACACTGTGACCAACTCCCTCCGCCTCCAACAACAGGTATTACTCACAACATCATTGATCATGCAGGTGATCACGCTCTTGCAACCATTTTGAAAAGGATGGAGGAAATGGAGAACGAGAACAAGGTACTCCGAGATAAAATGAAAGAACACCAGGGAAGGGTAGATAAAATACCGGCCGCCCTCAGACTGTTGCCGAAGAGAGACGCCGGCCGATTCATCGAGCAGCCATACAGTGACGATGCGCCCCGCATGCCATACGAAAACCTTCAAAATGCCACCCCACCTAAAAATATATGATGGCATGACTGACCCTGAAGATCATGTGACTCACTATGTCACCGCCGTGAAAGGCAATGATCTCGCCAAAGAACAAGTATCCTCCATTTTGTTGAAGAAATTCGGTAAAACCTTCACAAGAGGAGTGTTGACATGGTATTCACAACTACTTACGCGCTCCATTGAAACTTTCAAAGAGATGGCCGACAAGTTCGTAACGGCCCATGCTGGGTCCAAGAAAGCTGAGGCAAGAGTGAATGACATATTTGCTATTCAGTAGTCTTCGGGAGAGGCGCCCATTTCAATCGAGTGAGGATGACCTTGCCGAACGTGTCAGAAGAGATGGCAGTCACAGCCTTCCAGAGCGGATTGAGCAAGGACGGTTCGAGGGCAACTAGAAATCTATTGAGTCAACTGATGAAGTATCCCCCAACCACTTGGGATGAAATACACAACGTATATTACCGAGGCCCGAGCAGAAGAGGACGGCCTCAATGGACCAACTCATCGACTGACCTCGGTACAGGCCGAATCCAGAAAAGATCAAAGAAATGATACCAGAAGGGGCCTTGTTGCTTCACGACCCAACAGGGAATGACATCAATCATATGTCAGAGCAGTCGTTGCGCCCTCCTCCCGCCACAAAGAAGGCTCGCCCAAATCAAGGACAGGGACTCACTGGAACGAAAGAGGTATGCCTCGTTTGTTATCCGCTCACAAATTTTGTGTGTCACTTACAGAAATAGTCTATGTCTTGGAGTAGGCCGGACCAAAGGTGAAATGGCCACAAAAGATGAGGTTAGACCCGAGTACCAGAAAATCGGATGACCTTTGCGAGTTCCATCAAGAATGAGGGCACAAAATCGAAGATTGCGTCGCCCTTGTAAACATGTTACGATAGGAACACCTCAAAGAGTTGTTGAGCGACCGGGGAAGGACCAACTTTGCCAGAGGACACGGAGAACATCAAGGATTGTCGAAATCGCCCTCCCCCACCCACACTATCCACATGATCATCGGTGGAGGTGAAGATGCTTCCATCAACAGTGTAAAGTTCACCACTACCCACAAGCTTAAACAGTCAATCACCTGCAAACGGTACGACGAACTTGAAGAAAGTATCATCTTCGATAAGTCAGATACCAACGGTTTAGTTTTCCCTTACTATGATGCCCTTGTTATTACTTTTTGAATTTTAGATACCGATGTGAGACGCATTATGGTAGACGATGGGAGTGGCGCAAGCATTATCAACCCTCGAGTAGTTGCACAAATGAAACTCGAAGATAAGATAGTGTCGTGTTGCATCATGCTAACTGGTTTTAACAATGCAATTGAGCGGACATCAAGCGAAATCACGCTCCCTGTTTTGGCCGATGGCGTCACTTTGGAGACCACGTTCCACATCATGGACCAAGACACAGTTTACAACACCATAATAGGGCGACCATGGATACACACCATGAGGGCCATCCCTTCCAGCTTATACCAAGTCATCAAATTCCCGACTCCTTGAGGGATATTCAGCATATGAGGGGAACAACGCACATCCCAAGAATGCTATCGCATCGCCCAAGACTTCATAACCACTCAACAAGCGAAGGACAAAGACAAAGATGCATAGCAATCAACAGGGTCGAAGTCGATATGTGATGATAGCGAAGACGTCATCAAAGACCCCGATATGGTCAAAGCTGCGGAATTGACCATAGAACATCTCGACCCTATTCGATTAGACACTAATGATCACAACAAGAAAGCTTACATCGGTTGCAAACTTCAAGAACCAGGTAAATTCCATCAGTTCTTAACTACTAACGCGGATTTGTTTGCTTTTAGCCATGCATATATGCCGGGTATTCCAAAAGAAATCGCCACGCACAAATTCAATGTCGACCCATTCCACCCCCCAGTGAGGCAGGTCAGGCGTGAGTTCAACTCCGCAATTAATGACACAGTACGAGAACAGGTGGAAAAACTATTGGAAAATGGCTAGTATACACAGTGGGTCGCCACCGTGGTGATGGTGAAAAAGAAGAATGGAAAATGGCGAATGTGCGTGGATTTCACATATCTGAACAAAGCATGCCCCAAGGATTCCTATCTATTACCCCATATCAACCAACTTATCGATTCAACTGTCGGGCATGAATTACAGAGCTTCTTGGACGCCTATTCAGGCTACAATCAAATCCTCTTGGAATAAGAAGATCAGGAGAAAACCACATTCTTCAACCATCAGGGGACGTACTACTACAGGGTCATGCCCTTTGGGCTGAAAAACGCAGGGGCAACTTACCAAACATTGGTGACAAGGATGTTCAAAGACTAGCTAGGCAAAAGGGTGGAAATCTATATAGACAACATGCTAGTCAAGTCCAAAAAAAAAAAGATCACATCGACCATATGAGAGAGACCTTCGACATACTCAAACGATACATAATGAAACTGAATCCCGAAAATTGTGCGTTCGGCGTGGCCTCGGGAAATTTTTGGGTTTCCTGGTATCACATCGAGGAATCGAGGTCAATCCTGATCAAATCAAAGCCATTGAAGGGATACCAGAACACTTGACCGCCAAAAAATAGGTTCAGAGGTTGACAGGCCGTATCGCTGCCCTTTCAAGATTCATCTCACGATCATCAGACAAGTGTCACAGATTCTTCTGCGCACTCAAGAAGGATAACGGCCTCCAATGTACTTCTAAGTGCATCCAGGCCCTAAAGGAGTTGAAACCACACCTGTCATCACCACCACTGCTTTCAAAGCCGGAGCTAGGGGAACGTTTCCTTGTTTACCTTGCTGTATCCAAAGTAGCTGTGAGTGCAGTCCTGGTTCGAGAAAATAAAGGTACGCTGTCTCCCATCTATTACATTAGCAAAACATTAGTCGACGTCGAGAAAAGGTACCCTCACCTCGAAAAATTAGCCTTGCCTTAGTCATAGCTTCGCGAAAGCTTAGACCATATTTCTAGTGCCACCCCATCTCAGTCGTCATGACTTTCCCCCAAAGGAGCATTTTGCATAAAACCGAGCTGTCGGGAAGGTTGGCCAAATGGGCCATCGAACTAAGCGAGCACGATATCACATATCAGCCGCGAACAGCGATAAAGTTACAAGTCCTCGCCGACTTCGTTGCCGACTTCAGCGCAAAAGTAATGCCCGAACTCAAACATAAGACCTCTAGTTCCTGTACACAAATGGCGTGTCTAACGTGTCAGGGTCCGGACTGGGACTCGTACTCGAAGTCCTAACCGGCGAAGTGATTCGCCAGTCCATAAGGTGCCCAGATATAAGTAACAACAGGCCTCAATTGCAGGGTTAAGACTAGCACTCAAGTATGGGGTGAAACGGTTAAGACTACGCTGCGATTCCCAACTCGTAGTCAACCAAGTCACAAGGACTTTCCAAATCAAGGAACAAAGGTTACAGAAATATCATAGCGAAATCTGCAAGTTGCTGCCCGAGCAAGATGAATGTCAACTCACCCAGATCCCACGAGCACAGAATGCCGAGGTGGACGGTCTCGCCAAACTAGCCACAACCACCAAGAACATTGCAACCAGAGACAGAAGCGTGGTCCACCTTCTCAAGTCGTCTCTAGACCAAATCGAGGTAAGAACCATAAACTTGACTTGGGACTGGCACAACTGTATTGTTACCTACTTGCAGGACAACGTACTCCCAGATGATAACAAATAGACCAAGAAACAGAGAATGCAAGCGGCCAGGTACAACATCATCCACAACGACCTGTATAAGAGAACGTACGGCGGACCTCTAGCGAAATGCTTGGGCCCAAATCAGACGCGGCGCGTCCTTAAAGAGGTCCACGAAGCCCATTGCGGAGCTCATTCATGCAATCGGGCTTTGGTCAGGTGACTCATACGGGCAGGGTATTACTGGCCCACCACGAAAAAAGAGGCCTTCGCAGACTTCGTGAAAAAATGTGAGCAATGCCAAAAGTACGCCCCAATGATTCACCAAGAAAGACGACCACCTCCACTCAGTCCCCTCACTTTGGCCGTTCATCAAATGGGGAATGGACATCGTGGGCCCCCTCCCAGCTGGACGAGGTAACGTATGATTCTTTCTAGTTTTAATTGACTATTTCTCTAAGTGGATAGAAGCATGAGCTTTCGCCCAAATACGTGAACAGGAAGTGATCTCATAAATATGAAAAAACATCATTATGCCGGTTTGGCCTCCCCAAATAGATCAGCTGCGATAACGGACCCCAATTCACGGGGAAGAAGGTCGCTGAAATTTTTGAGAAGTGGCATATCAAAAGAATACTTTAGACGCCATACCACCCCGGGGGTAACAGTCAAGCGGAGTCCTCCAACAAGTCGATACTGAAGATCATGAAGAAGAAACTCGAAGACGCCAAGAGGTTGTGGCCGAAAATATTACCAGAAGTATTGTGGGCCTACCGAACAATGCCGAAGACAAGCAAAGGAGAGACGACCTACTATTTAGTCTATGGGACTGATACAGTAATATCGTTTGAGGTCGGGGAGCCCAGTCTAAGATACTCCTACGAGAACGGACCAAGGAATGATGAAAGCAGAAGGCAGGAGCTCGACAAAGTCGAAGAACAAAGAGACATGGCCTGCATAAGAATGATCGCCCAAAAATAAGAAGCAGAACGCTATTACAACAAGAAGGCAAAGGTCAACTCGCTCAAAGTCGGGGACTACCTGCTTAAAGCTAAAACACAAGCAAGCAAATACCCACGGGAAGGCAAACTAGGAACAAATTGGGACGGTCCGTACAAGATCACGGCAACAGCGAACAAAGGGTCATTCCAACTAGAAACAATGGAAGGAAAGCTACTAACAAACAACCATAATATTACTCACCTCAAGCACTTCAACTTTTAAAAGATAAAGCGTCCCCCAAGTCGTACTCTTTTTCCCTCACTTGAGTTTTGACCCAGTTGAGTTTTCTCAAGGAGGTTTTCAACAAGGCAACGAAGGGAATACTTCAAGTCTAAGTGACGGAGACATGGGATGCCAGGTCATTGCTCGACCTCTCGAGCACTCTCCAGTTCGACCAATGAAGGGACTAGATAGACCGAAACTGGGACTGGAACGCCAGCCAACGCCCGGAAATTTATAAATTTCTCCAAGTGTATGAACAAAGCAGCAATGCATGAAGTTTATTTCTATTTCTCTAAGTGTACAATCAAAGCAACAATGCTTAAAGTTTACGATGTTGACAAGCTTCGCACCTAGAGGCATATCTTTCTGAACATAGGTTACGTTCGAACTTGTTCGAACTAACACCTACCGGCCCTCGGCCATAATTGAACATAGTTACGTTCGACCTTGTTCGAAATAACACCCACTGGCCCTCAGCCGTAATCGAACATAGGTTAAGTTCGATGTTGGTCGAACTAACACCCACCGGCCCTCGGCCATAATTGAACATAAGTTACGTTTGACCTTGTTCGAACTAACACCCACCAGCCGTCGACCATAATTAAACATAGGTTACGTTTGACCTTGTTCGAACTAACACCTACCGGCCCCCGGCCATAATTAAACATAGGTTATGTTCTACCTTGTTCGAACTAACACCTACTAGCCATCTGCCATAATCAAACCTAGGTTTTAATTCGACCTCATTCGAATTAACACCTACTGGTCCTCGGCCATAATTAAACTCAGGATATGTTTGACCTTGTTCGGACTAAGTGACCATGGCTAGAAAATCAAGGCAACCAAGCGATAGAATAAAAAACACACAGATACGAACCACAAGAAGAGAATCAGATGCAAATAACGAAGTTGGCATTTCATACTTAGAATATTCTTTACAAAGGCTCATGAAGACGCCACCAACTACATACAAAAATAAACAAAGAGTCAAAAAAGAAAACTACTGGCCACCACCATCACGGTCATCAACATCTTTGCCGACTTGGCCCTCAATAACGTCGCCCTCCTGACCTTTAACGCCCTCGCCTTTGCCCTCAGGATATGCAGCGCCATACCAGGCATTCTGCTCAAGCCGATCTACACCTTCGTCCCCCTCATCCTCGTCGGCCTCTAGCGTAGCAGGGTCATATCCGCAAGCGACTCGAACTTTGCGAGCCTTAACACAAGCATCTTCAAGGGTGATCCCAGAAATAGATCCCGTGTATGCAAATTTAAAAACACGTCTAGCTGGGCCTCGGCATGAATCCACTCCTCGTACAACTCTCGAGGAACATTAGGAAAATTCAAGGTATGGGAAGAAGATGGTTGCGCCAGTCATTAGGCCTTCTCGGCCTCAAGAGCAGCAACTCGGTCATAGAGGTCAGAAGTTTCTTTCTCCAACTCTCCGACCCTCTCATCAAGCCGCTCTTCTTTTAGCCTTGCCATTTCCAAATCGTTCTCCCGCTCAGAATGAATAGTCTGGATCACCACCTCAAGGGCCTCCGTTTTCCTCGAAGACTCCGACCAAGCGGACTCTACCCTATCCAGCTCGCTCTGTTTCCCGGTGATCTCACCATGAAGAACCTCCATCTGCAAGCGACACTCCTCCAATTGCTTACACAACTCGACCACCTGCATCTGGAGGTCGCCGCGTTGGACCTTCACGACCCTGCTGACCTCGACATCTTCTTCCTTATTTCTCAACGTCCCCTCAAGGACGCTGCACTTCTCGATGACCTTCACCAGCTCGTCATCCTTTTGCTTCAGTTCGTCCTGAAGGGCCTGCAAATTGCCGTCCTCACCAAACCGCCTGCGGATCTCCTGGTACTTTCCGCGGTACTCAAAGTATTTGTGTTACAGCTTCTTGAATATAGCCTTATGCCACTCCTCCCTTCGGGCGCTTTCAATTTCCCAGATGATGTTCTGCAGTCATAAAAAGAAAGAGAATCAAATATAAGAACGCCTACGCTGACAAGAGCAAAGCACTAAAACAAAGCCCAAAACTTTGAATATAACAGACAGGGAAATAGAAGCCTTGAAAAAGTTACCCTGAGAGCGAGGCCAGTTATGCTCCTCGATAAGGTAACGTCATCTAGCACCTTGAGGGTTTCACCCTCCACGTCGGAGCAAAGGGGACCAAGGGCAGGGACCACGTTCTCTGTGTTCTTCAACAGATCACGATCCATGGGGATCGCGATGGTCCGTGTAGACCCCTCCATCATCGTCAGCTCTACAGCGTTGAGGTCTGAGCCCGTCTCATAACCATCTCGGTAATACCTTTTCCTCTCTCATAGGCTGGTGAAGAAACACCGTAAGCTGGCCGTGAGGTCGATGGCCCTTCTTGTCGCGAAATATCGAAAACTCTAGCATTCGGCCCTACGACTTCCATCGTCGCAGAAGGAAGAGATACACTCTCTATGTCTTCCGCCGATCTCGGGACCTTGGACGCTAGCTCGACGACGCTTTCAAGAATTATAGTCTCTGTCTCACAAAAAGTAAAATCATCCATTACAGAATCCAGGGCCCAAGCGGCCCTATCGCCAACGTCCACAGACCTTCTCTTACGGGGAACCAAATCCCCCTCACTTGGCGATGATTCCTCCCCCTCATCCACGCGATGATACAAAGGGGAAATCGGAGGCCCCGCCGTCAAAATATCCACAGTTAGAGAAGAGATTGATGCTGAAGTAGCAGTGATTAGAACCGAAGAGCAAGCAGACCTAGCCGCAGTGGCAGACGGAGCAGAAACTAAAGGGCGAGCAGATCTTGCGCGGTCATAGAGGGGGAAGACGCTGAAGATGAAGCATTTTTCCTCTTACGAAATGCAGGCGGGGGAGCTCTCGGCTTCCTCGAAGGTCCTCGGGCTAGAATTAAAAGAAGCGCAAAAGAAAAGAGGGTGATCCAACGCAAACTATAAAATGGTAAGCGACTAAGAGGCCAAAACGAAGAGACTCACTGGTTAAGGAGGGAGCAGGCCTAAACTTCCTAAAAAAGCCCGGCCACTCGCGAATTCCCGCGATGTGAGGGAGGAGCCGGCTGACCCAATTAGAAATATCCCTGACCAAAGGAGAGGGCGTAGTATTGGCTGCATAAGAGATAAGCAAAAGATCAGCACTCACGCCTAAGCAAGTAAATCAAATGCCTCGATGAAGAGAAGTTAAACACTTACTAGTATAATTTCAAGTTTGGGGGAAGGCGTCTACGTTGGCCACCACGTCCTCGGTTCTGACGAAGAAAAAATTGTGCCAGAACTGTCGGCTCACCTTATCATCCATCTTCACCACCAGGCAATTGCCCCCTCGATGGCGAAGGTTTAACATTGTCCCCCTATAGAAACTAGGGGCGAAGAGATGCATCAAATGTCGAAGCATGATCTCAACCCCGACCAATTTCGCAAACTTAGTAAACATCCTAATGAGCTTGTATATATATGGCGCGAGCTGAACCGGGCAAACATCGAAACAGCAGAACTCCCCCACCAAGGGGAGAAGGGGAAGAGTGTAGGCAACATGAAAGGGGTAGGCGTAGAACGCACAATACCTAAGGTGGTGGACTTGTACCACATCCTGCCTTGCAAGGACCAACTCAATGTGAGCAGGAATGTCAAATTTAGCCCTAAGCTCTAATAAATCGGCCTTTTTCATCGCCGACTCGGAGATCTTGGGCTCAGCCTCAGGCGCCTTTTGTAAAGTCAGACCTGACTTTCTCACCACGAGGAATTATATCCTCCACCGTGGTAAAGTTCTCATCCTCCACGGCAACAGAGACGCCCTCCGCGTGAGGAGGCAAAACCATCGCCTAGGGGAACCGGGCCGTTTCCCTCACTAGGACCAAAAAATACTTTAACCATAGTTCGGAAGAAAGAGAGGGTATTCAACTAACGAAAAGTTAAACGTAAAGAGGATCGCTAGAGCAGGAAAGGAAGATACACAACAATGGAATAGAAGGAAGAAGGCACAAGGTTTCGATATGGGAAATATGTAAAACACGAGTGTATGCCCTCATATCCCTATTTATAAGAATTCGGTTATCGAAACCAAGAAATTATGCTATCATTACCTAGCACAGGTATCGAAGCGGCAGATCCAATCAACAGACGCACGCGAAATGATGCAAAACATCGGAAAAACTCACCATAATGACGCATGATGTCATGAGGTCACTTTGATCCAGAAACGATGCAACCCCAAAAGTTGCGGCTCACAAAAGGCCACGTTTCCATCTCATCCGATCTTCTCGTCCACAACAAAATAGAATCCGCTCATCAAGGCCGGCCTCAATAAGCAGAGCGACTAACTGTATAGGTCAAAATTTGCTCTAGAATATTTAGGGGAATATAGCACTAAGGAAAGGGTTAGTCGAGGTCGACCAGGAAGCAGCGAGGTACATGGTCGAGATGTCAATAACGGACAAGACCAAGCACCATTATCAGAATATTCTAGTGGATATTCTCTGTACTTGTATTGTAATATCTGATAACACTTTTTTATCAGGATTCTTGTCCACATTATTCCACACTTCTCACCAAATCTGAGGATAATTCAAACATTCAAGAATTTGTGTGTCATTCATCATTGTCAGAAGGAATAATATCCATCTTCTCCTTTATTAGGTGAATCTTTTCTGTATTTATCCAAATGCCATTTACTATTGTTCATTGCTATTTATTGCTCATTTATTATTCACACTATTTGAGATTATTATCACACACTATTATTATTCCTCTACCAGATCTGTTCAACATTAATTACATTTGCACAATTCGCATCTAAAAATATTATTGTTAATTAGGTTTAACCCCTTAATACATAGATTTAATTATTTGAACCAAGTATCACTCTTTTGGGTCAAACACTATTAGCATATTCTTTGTAATTAGAACTTTACATGCATATGAGCATATCGCTAATTGCTAGAGCTCTTCTTTTCTCAAAGAATATATTTTTATTGTTAAATATTTTTGGTTAACTTCATATTATTTCTTAATTATTACCATTTCTTTGTTTCTCGTTATTATGAAATTAAAACAACAATTCACTAAGAACTAAACCTACTAAAAATTCTAAAATTATATATTATATGGATATTTGCCTTTTAAATCTGTTCACGAAATGACAGTTTGTTACTTTCATTATCATGATTATCTCTAGTGAATAGTTAAAATATGTTGTATAGAATTCTCAATAAAATTTACTTATACATACTAACAACGTAATTTATCACGTGAAATTCCGACATGATTATAAAAATATTTGATATTAATAGTGTATAAAATATTAAACTAGTTCGATGATTTTTCCTCACAACCATATTACATCAAATGCCACGATAGCCAAAAGAGCTAAAGAAAATAAAATACGGGAAAGGGCCTAAACTACCCTTATTATTTACTAAATGGTTTATAAATACCTTCCGTCCATTTATTCGTCCGGAAAAACATACGACGTTATATATATACCTAATATTACCCCCCTTCTAACTGTGGGCTCCATTTTTAATGCGTTGACAATATTTTATTGGACCACGTGGCTCCTGATTTCACTTAATACATATGGGTATAACATACACATCCCATTTATTTGACTCGCCCTATTATTTTTGATTTTTGCTTTAGTATTTTTTTCTCTTTCTTTCTTACCACCTTGACTGAACGGGGATTATGATCGGAAACCGCAGACCAGAAAAGCTCGCCAAAGACCTCGCGTGACTTGACTCCTTGAACCCCAACTCAAAAAAATCAATCACCAGTGGTGAAGAAAGTGAGTTTTCAGATCTTGTTTTGAAGAAAGTTGAGGCGTTTGATTTTGGCAGTGGTGCGTTTTTATGTGGTGTTGTGGCTATTTTGTTGGAGAAAACTGGCTGGATTTCGTAATGGTTTTAGAGCTGCCTTAATGATTGTTTTTGGGGTGTTAGAAGGCTAAGATATGGAGGAAAATGGATGGTTACATGACTGAAATTGGGTGGTATTTTGGAACTGTTGCACGGTGGCGGATACACGCTCCATTTTAAGGTTGTTTGGGGTGTTTTTAGGTGGTTTTGCGGCTGTTTTTGGGTAGGAAAAGGTGATTTTTTGGGCTGGTTTATAGGTAGAAGGAAACGGTATGATATCGGCTGTTGGATAAGAGGGATTGTGCGGCAATAATGGTAGGGAGATGATTTATAAAGTGAAAAATGAGATTAGTGAACTGAAATAGTGAGGAAGGAAAGTGGATTTAAGGAAGCTGCCATTGTTGTTGATTTTATTTTCAAGGCAGGAGAAGAAGAAAAGGGAGGGGGAGAGGTAATTTGGTGGGTGGGACTAGGTATATTAGGTGATAAGAAAAAAAAAAAAAAAAGGAAAAAAAGAGTAAAGAAAAGATAAAGAAAATATTAGGGTGGGTCAAACAAATGGCGCGAGTATGTTATAGAAAAAATTTCAGAAACTAATATTGCTTAGTGGTTATTAACTTTCTATAGCTACCATATACATAATTACTTCCTATAGCTACTACTCAGTTGTTACGGTAGTGTATTCATTGTATTCGCGCTACTGTATTCATAAATACAGTAGCAAAAATCGCCTAAAAAACAGGGGAGGGTTACAGTTGTACGTGACTGTATTCGTTCCATGTATTCATAAATACAGTAACGGCAATCACCTTAAAAATAGATCTGTCCCGTTGTCTAATAACATAAATAGGATCAATTAGCACCAGTGTTTTAAAAAGCTTTTCTGGGACTCGCCTCGGGACTTGCCCTGGAGCGGGGCACTATCAAAACGCCTTGAGACTCATGTCTGGGGCTTAGTTCTCTGAGTCTTACGCCTCCAAGCGCCCGACGGTGCGCCCTAAACACGCCTAACGCTCAACGCTCGGGACTCGCCCAATAGTTCCTATGCAAATCATGTGTTGAATCCACTAATTTGCACAATTAAATCTCAAAATTCTATAACAAATGAATAATTAAAGTTCTTTTTATCTATAGAAATATGAAAATTGTGAATAACTCAAATAACGAATATTATTGCTTATTTACTAATTGAGAACATCGTGAGGGTGAATATCATTTGAATATTTCTTCTAAAAATAGATAACCAAAATTTATTCCTTTACTTGATAGATCTTCATATTTTAGTTCTATGTCTCTCAAAATTATCATACATTTCTTACTTTACTATTTAAAAATAATTTTATATTTACTCATGAAGGAGTAATATTTTAAATTACAGTATTGAAAAATTTATTGTGTATTTACTTTTAAAGAGGTAAAATATGCAGTTTGATAATATTTTTAATAAATTATAATTTTTAATTGTTTGAACGTTAAGAGGTTGGAGTTAATTTATATTTTGTAGTAACTTTAACAATATTGTATTATTTATACTTGTAAAACATGCTAAATATTTTATTTTATTTGAGTTTCTTTAATTCTTTTTAGTTTTCTTGAACTTTTAATGCATCTTTTATATTTTATTGTGTTATAATGCTATATTATTAATTCATAAATTTAAAAAATTAAAGATCCGTGGGGCTTACGGCCCCATGTCTCGAGACTTTCACCTCGCCCTGTATTAAGTAAAACGCCCCGCCTCACGCCCTCGCCTTTTAAAACACTGAATTAGTGTGATACACTCCTAATATAACTCAACAAAATTAATTCTAACACGCTTCATTATCAACCTAATTAATTAGAATAATTTTTCAGTTGTATATAACTGTTGTATTTAATGCGTTTGAATATTTGTTTTTTACTGTTGCATTCATTAGATTCAATATTTGTATTTATTGTATTCATTATTTTGTATTCAGTGTATTTAAATGTATTTGTATTAACAGTATTTTAGTTATTCATGATACATGTTATTACTGCTGTATTCAGTATATTTTATTGGTTGTTCACTGTATTTCTATTTGTATTTAGTGTATTTTACTGTATTTTGCTATATTTTAAAATTAAATGTATTCATTGTTTATATTCTGTTCTATTTCAATATTTGTATTCAGTGTATTTCAATGTTTATATCATGTATTCATGCATGTATGTACAATTTGCATGAATACAGGTGTATTCAGCTTTATTAAAAAAATACAAACCTTCGAAATATATAAATACAGGTAAAAAAATATATTTATACAAAAATACAATCTGTTTGAGTGAATTTGTACAGAATATAATATATTTGTATAATTGTATGTGACTAAATAGTAAAGAAGAGAAGAAAGTTCGTCCGAGATGGCGTTTTTGAGCCAAGCAAAATATTGTATACATTTTATTAAAACTAAAAATGGAGACAAACAGAAACCCCGACCCTCAAATCTTCCCCGGCGTAAAAAATATTGCAGTATCCGTCATTCATGTTACAGTACCCATGCTCTACTCGGATTATTCCGACATCGTTTTTCCTTCCCGCGCAGTGGCTCTAGCCTCAGAGTGGCGAGCCCCTCCTTGTTTTGGAGGAATCTGATTTTGAAGAGAAAGTCCGTCTTTCTCCTCTTTCTCCCAACAGTTTAAAAGTATTTCCAATTGCAGTAACCTTAGAGGATTCGGCTAAAGAATTCACGATTAGAAGCAGGTATTTTGCTCGAAGAGAGAGAGAAGGAAGAGAGAGAGAATCGTGTGTTAATTGAAGAAAGAGAGAGAAAAAACATAAATAGCGTATTTCACGCCTCAATGGTAGTATATACCGTAAATACCTATTTTGCTATAAAATGTAAAAGGTAACTATATAAAATATTTTAAAATAATTTTGTTTTATAATAAATAGGATGTATATCTTTGCTGTAGGAGGTAAAATTTCTTATATTATACCCATATGTATGAAGTGAAACCAGGAGCCACGTGTGATAGTTCCATGAACAAGGATAAAGCTTTAGAAGCACCAAGAAAGCTATTCACAAGGTTTAAAGATAAGGAGAAGCAAGACAAGGTTGTTGGGCTTCAATTGGAGATCAAGAAGTCGCTAATGGTGGAAGAAGAGCTTAAGAATTATGGAGAGGATTTAGCTAAGTGCTACACTCATTTCATGGTCCAAGTCCAAGTCCAAGAGGAGGTCGATTGGGGTCCAAGCACCAGCAAAGGAGGTCCTAAATTAGGTACCTAAATCAACCCACAAAAGAGCTAACTTGGCGCCCAAGTCAGCGCAAGGAGGGACGGCCAAGACATAGGAGAATGAGTCAAAGTTCCTTATTTTGTTTCATAGTTTGTTCGGACATATTTGATGCTTTCCTAAGTAGTTAAGGTTTTGTTTTTCTTTTCCTAAGATTATTGGAATTACTTTCCAATATTGACTTGGCTTTTATTTCCTAGAGTTTTACCTTTTCCTATGGTAGTTGGACGTGTTGTCCAAAGTAATTTAAGGCTTTATTTTCTTGTTATTTAGGTAGAATTTCATGACCCCTCTCTATATAAAGGGGCATATTCTTTTTTAGACTTAAACTATTATCAATAAAAATTGTGAGATTTTTTTGGCACTCTTGTGTATGGCTACTCTTAGATTTATTCTTCAACCTTCAAGACTCAACTTAAGGTGGTAAGATTAAACTCTTCCGAAATCTTAGATCACTTCTTGGTATTCAAGAAAGGTGATAAGTTTAGGCTTATTGTTGTTCTTGTTATTTTAAAGGGTCGGGTTTCACAATCTATCTCTTGTTTCTAATTCTCTATCAAAGGCGATTAGTTCTTCGTTAGCTAATTTGTTGTTGTTAGAATTCAACTTCAAGAATAGACTTCTTGAATTCAAGAAACTCTTTTTGAATTCAATCTATCTTTAATTTCTATCATCTTTTTTGTTTCCCTATTTTTTTTTAGCTTTCTGCATGTTTCTTGTTTTTCTTGTTTTCTCTTTAGTAATTCTTGAATCCCCTATCATGTTGTTATCAACGTGGCCCAATAAAATATTGCCAACGCATTAAAAGTGGGGCCCACATATGCTGCCGTTAAAAGGAGGGGTAATATTAGGTATATAAATAACGTTGTGTACTTTTTCGGACGAATAGATGGATGAAGGGTATTTGTAAACCATTTAGTAAAAGGGTAGTTTAAGCCCTTTTCGGTATTAATATTTACTGTGAGTGCTTGTTTAGCATTATTCTTAACAAATCTAGTAAAATTTTGTTACCCTACTTTTCAAAAGCTGGTATTCCATTTTTTAAGAAAAAAATCTGATTTCGAAAGTGTCTAATCTTGATTGAGCGAAGACTATATAATTCACGGAATACCTGGAGCAATGTCAAATAAAATTTAACTTCTTCATTTTTGTCAAATTTAACTTGCTCTTGAAAAAGTGTCATCCTTCGTTGTTACAGATAATAGTATTAATATTTTGTATACACAAGGCATTAGGCATACTGTGCCCATATTATTTTTTAGTACATATACATGATATTGGCATACGAGAGCTCTCTAAATTTACCTAACAAAACTGAGTGAAATCCTGATTGGCTAACACCCGACATTTACAAAACAAAGATCAACCATTTGTTGGACTGAACTAGAAAATCGGCGCAATCGTTTTTGTTTCTTGTTCGATATCTGGTATTTTCGATTAATTTAAATTTACGTCACGTCACACACCTTTAACGAAGAAGTGCTCCCTGTCATAATTTTTATGTATGACCTCGAACTTGTGACAAAGGTTAAAAAAAAGAAATCCTATTCAATACACCACCCTTACCGATACAAACCACTAGTCAGTGGCATTCATGCCACTATAAAAATCCAATTAAAAAAGAAAGCAGCAAAAAGTTACAAATGAGCAATTAAAAAAAAGTCTTATTGGCACTTTGTTTAGGTTGGTACATTATTTTTCGTTTACCAATCAAAATACCAAGCAAAAAAAAAAAAAAAAAAAAAAAAAAAAAAAAAAAGAAACTAATCACTTATAGAGTATTATTTAGCGAAGATCGAATGATTTCTTAGTCATTACCATCATGTCTCATTTTGTAGGTGTAAACATCAATGTATTTTTTATGCTCCTGAGAAGAGGCGCAGATTGAAAAAGAGTCTCTTTGTTGGCTACATTATAAACCACTAAATCAGATATTGTGTACAACTTAAAGCATTTCTACCAACAACCAGATTGTGACAATCATTTTTAACTCAATGTACACGTGTCTCTTTTTCTCAATTATATGTGGCCGATTTCTTAAGGACCCTCCCAAATTGAAACATTTCACCTATAACATCATCATATATTCATAACTATCTAATTTATACAATTTACATCATTAAGGAGTAATTTGCATAGTATTGGTTTTTACATCATAAGTATCTCATATAGGGAGTTAAACATTTGAGAGTTCGGCCAAATATATTTGTAATTCCTAGTCAATATACATAATATTTGCCAACTATCTTTTTTTGGGACAGTATTTAAGTTAACTTCGCTATAGTATATTAATACTTTCCCGTAATATTTTGTTTTTACTGTCTCAAATTCCTTTTTACAGCTTCAAATATTCCTTTTCACCTGTAAAAAAGGAAGGAAAAAAAAGAAACAAGAAGATTTTGAAAAAAAATATATAGATAAAAAGATGTAGGTTCTTGTTGAACAGAGAATCAGAGACGAGTTAAATGAGTGGAGAGCAAAGATGGATCAATAATTTTAATTCTATCAGGTTCCAACAATTGAACTCATCACTTTATTTCTAAATGTAGAACTAACATAAATGGTTGTCCACCCAACGGATTAAATTAAAAATATTCGACATATAATATATGTATAATTTATATATAATTCATGAGACTTGAAAAATTAAACAATAGATTCAGCCAGTTATTTTTGTAATTCTATTTTAAAATTATAAGTTCATAATTCAATATTTTGAGTAATTCCAGTGAATTTTATACGATGGAATGGCGAATTCTCCTTCCATGGAAATAAAATACAGAAATATAGGATGAGCAGATGTATGTCAGTGACCATGCAATTCCTCTCGTTTTCTAGTGCAATGGTCCACGAGCTTATGTACAAGTACAACATATAATTCCATCTTGGACCTTTTCAATTTTCAAATTAATTGTCAGGTCGTCTTTAAAATTAAATAAACAGCAGAAAATCTATTCTCTACTTGATTCGGTACATTTTATGGACCCACTTCTATTTTAGCAAGTATAGATTAACTTTTAAAATTTATTCTTTTAGACTTATACTTTCAATTATATCATACTTCTACTTTAATAAAACAAAATTGTATTAGTAAAGTTGTGACGAGGGAAATAGCATCACAATTCAAGTAACTTGAGTTACTTTCCCTGACCTTGCAAAACTTGAGTTACCTTTCACGAAATTAAGGGTAAACATTTAAGGCATTGTTAAAATGTGCTAGAAAATGTACGTAAACTAACAGCGTCAAAATGTGAGAGAATAAAGGAATTGGTTAAACAAGTACATCAATTTAATTTGAAATAATATAAAGTATTATTAGCTTATACTAATTTAATTAGAGGGAAACTGTCTGTCGCCATATTTTTGGAAGATGTTATAATTTTGTAAACGAAGTTAGAGAATAATTTAAGTAATTCCTTTCTGTTATCTTTTTTTCCCTTTCTTACATGAAAGGTTATAGAAAATAAGTAGAAGGAATCAGAATATTAATGTGGAAAAAATAAATATTCAAAAAGGAAATCGCTTTATCTATTTTCATCTAGAAGTGCTTCTTTTTTGTAATAATTTCGCTTTTTTTTTTTGGTTGCTCTTGAGATACCGCCAATGTTAAATATATACAAAGTATTCTCTAATATATGGTTTAAAACGTTGATTCCATTTTGGGATAATCTCTCAAAATGAATGTTGAATAGTATCAGGTTCTCTTGATTTCCTTTTCAGTAGTGGTAGACGTAGAAAGTATAGAATTTGTAGCAGCAGTTGCAGATGCTTTAAATATTTTTAAAAAAAAAATAAAAAAAATGCAGATGCTTTTGCCAGTTACCACTACATTCACTTTTCTTAATTATTTTGCTTTCATTCACCAAACATACTTTAACGCCAATAATTTTAGTGTTGTCATGGCTTCATTCCCTACTTTCTGTTGATTGCTTCAAATCCCTTTACAATCAAATGTCAAAATTTCCATGACGAATGGATTGATTCTTTTTATTCCCTCATCCCACTCGAGATAAATTAGTAGTCACTCAACTTAGAGTAATTAGTCATCAAAGTTATTTTTGTTTCCTCTCTAAAGTCATCTTGCTTTACCCAGTTAACCTTCCCGGTCATCTTAGCAAAATTTTGTATTTTTTGGTAAGAATTGTTGACATGATATGCTCAATTTTAGGAAATAATATTTACAAAAAATTAATTTAGCATCTGGACTTTCTTTAGGACCCAACCCACCCACGCCCGATTAACACAAGAAATCATACTAACGAATCATTTGGCTTAAAGTAAAGCTTGTGTTCTATTGTATTTAAGTTATCTTCTAGTAATATTTTACCAAATTAAAGGAATTGTGGCGATCTTAAAAGACACAAAAGATCTAAGGTGAGCGGGACAACTAAAAGAGAAAGGGGGACAAGATAATTAGGATATGAAAGAGTAAGAGATAAGATAAGAGTGTAATACACAATCTATGGTAAATATTTGCCCGTACGTCATGCTTACACGGTTACATCTAGTGGTAAAACTAAGTAAAAGGAAGGGGTTCAAACGAATCCCCTTCATCGAGAAATAACACTATACAAAAAGGATAAAATGATTAATTTTTGTCATATTTAAGTTGATGAATCCTTTAACATGAAAAAAGAAATTCTTGTATAATGGTAAAGGGGTTCAAAAGCTACTATAAGTCTATTCAAATCCCAACTGTAACATTCTAAATTATTTTGAATACCCTGGTATAAATTCCTGACTTTTTCACCAACCAAATAAATACATAAAAAGACTCGCTTATCCTTTCTGCAGGGTGTTCGAGTTGCTTCTTTCTTGGGCTTATAAGTCTACCAATTTGTCCAAGTACTCAGGTAGCTAACCTATCAATTTGTTGGCATTAATGAAGCTGTCTCCGATTCTGAGCCACCAGAAAGTGAAGCCTAGCTCAAAATTAAGACCACTATCTTTGCTAATCCAAATGAAAGGGATAGGCTGAATATATGGTTCGGAATACTACAATTGTCATTTTATTGTGCTTTATCTATCCCGAAGAAGATGGGAGTTCTTGTGGTCAAAAGAAGGAAACCACGTTTTCCTTGTTGCAATCACCGAAAGCCGTTCCAAGGTATAATAATGAGAACGAAGTGAAAAGGACACTCTGCTTAATAAGCTGATTGCATGTAAAGGAGACGGAATTTGGACGTAAAATACAAGTCGAAGAAGCCTATCATTTCCTTTGTACAAAATGATGTTTTCTTGCCAATATGAATAGAGGATTAAAATATAAGATACTACTACAAACAAACTAATATACAGGAGAAACATGTAATCAATCATATACAAGAAGGCCAAGCATTACGACATATTAAATACAGTTACTTATCTTCTGCAGTAAAATCTGGTTCAGCTGGTTTCTGAAGCAAAATGGGTGATATCCTGTCTGCCATCCTTGCTTTCTTTGAAGTATTGCGCCGCAAAGCACGAAGTGCATTAGCAGCAAATCGCGACGCATAGATAGTAGCACCCAAACTTGGCGAGCTACCACTTCCCCTCGCTAATGCATCTTGCAATCTGTTTTCTTCTTCGCGAAGAGACTCCTCTAGCTTCTTCCTACAATGACGGCGCCATGCTGCTTGTATGAAGCAAGCCGCCCAGGTTCTCCATTGCTGCGAATAAAACCTAAAAGTATGGCGGAGTTGCTTGCTATGAAGTCTTCGGAACTGAGAGGCTACAAACTTCAAATCATCAGCCACTAAAGCAAATGCTTCAACTTCTGAGAGCGCTTGGACAGTTCGGGTTGAAATTGGAAGGTTATTTGATGGATGAGGATCCAGAGCCCAAGTAAGAAGCTCTTCTCCACAAAAATCACCAGCTTTTAGATAATCGGAGTTAAAAAAGCCCGTCCTCCCTCCATTAGTGGTTACGGTCAATAGCTTGCCCCGCATTATAAAAAGCATCTCATCAACTGGATCACCTTCACGCACAATGAAGCTGTTCTCCGTGTAGAGGACTGGCCTGAGACGGTCACATAGTGCATCCAGGAGTTGCTCATCCATTTTTTCAAACATTGGAACCTTCAAATATTCATATATTAATCAAAATCGAATACTACTATTTAACAAATTACTACGATTAATTCAAATTTAAAGAAAAAACTTCTAATCTAACTAGTATCAGCAAAACAAGGTCATTTAGGTGCGATGACATACATAAAAAATAAAAAATTTATTGAGTTGCAAAGCAGGAATAACATAACTTACCCTCATCAGCAAAGCCAAACAAAGATGGCGCTTTATATCTCTTCTGAGGTCTTTGGGCAGGTTGTGGATCAGATTCTCTTCATCAACACCCCTAGTTTCCTGCCACTTGTATTGCTCATAACGCCTGATCCGCTCCCTGAGGTGCTCGGGGAGTAGGCGGTGAGACATCCACTGCTCTGCATCTCGTCTTTTCACCCTCATCTCCTCTAGTCTTATTGTTGTCGACTGCAGATATGTCTGTCACACCACAAGTACTTCAGTTAAATAGGGCCAAGTGAGCACTAGCAATTATGACCACCGAAGTCAAAACAACATCTTATTATTTACCCTGTCTGTAAATCCCTGCCACCCATGTCTATTAGGTGCAACTGACTTCACAACGATGCTGTTACAAAAAAACATTTTGGATGTAGAAGCCCCACAAAACATCTACACAACCTTTAAAAGTTGTTTTAACCACATAAGGCACATCAAGAATATTCCTAAGTTGATAATCTAATGGATATAATGAGAATTCTAAAATAAACATGTCGCAGCTATATTGGAAAACAATTATTTTGGCGTGTCTTTTAGTGCAAACAACAATTTTTGAATTGCCTGAACTTTGAAATAGACCGGAAAGCAAATCTACCTGCATATTTCCAATGAGAAAGGAAAATAGCACCAAGCCAGCAATGGAAATGAAAACCGCAAAGCAAATTTCCCAGACGTAGGTACTTGTTTGTAGGTTTTGACCGAGGGAACTGCAACATCAAGGAGCAAAATATCAGTTAGAATGAATAAGAGAAGCTAATATGAAACTGAGAAAGACAAGGTCCTTGTTTATTAATAGATCTCCATCCTAGGTGCCAATCTTTGGGATTGAATCTAGTTCTTAAAGATCCTTTCAACCTCATTGTATTCAAAAGAAGATGCTTTCACTAAAATAAATTCCCACATTTCGATTTCAGAGATGCTATAAAATAACTTGTTAAAAAGAACAAAAATTTAAGGCCGGACTTTATGGACAGGTTGAGATATATCTCGCATGACAAATATCCATCTCCTATCCTCCCCCTCACCTGGGCATATCAATTTTAGAGACCGATACATTCTTTTGAAAAGGAACAACCCCAATGTTCTAGCATCATCGGAAGTGCACTATGCTAAGCCACAGATACACAAATATAAGCCACAAGCTATCAAAAATCTTATTCTTCCTGCCTCAGTTTGCAATACATGGTTGGAGAACAGCAATATAATACATACTGAGGTTAGACAGACTGATAGGTACAAAAATATCAACAGCAAACATGCAGTTGAATATGCAAAACTCAAGCAAATACAGTAAGCATACCTCAAGTTCTGCAGACCCCACCAGAAACAATAAAAGAACTTCTGCGGAAAATCCATTGATTCCACAACACCTGACTGGAGGGCGTCAAGGAATATCCCAAAATCAAAAAGTGTTGCGTTTGGTGTCTCTACAGGACATGAACTATTTAGCAATGTTTTAAATCCTGTATGATCATCATCACAGTACAATGAAGCATGATGACACGCAGATGAATTTCCACATGCTCGTTGCCAACAAGTAGATTCACGTTCTATAGAAAACAGGTACCAAAACGCTCCAAGTACCTAAAAAGCAGAGAATAACTTGTTATCAATGTTTCAGCAATGATAGTGTACGGATAATGGACTATAAGATTATGACTTAACTACTTGCTAATATTATTGAATATCTGTAGTAATCATATGTTTGCATGCCAGCGAAAACTTAAGATGAGTGAAAATCCACAAATTTTATTCCTATCACACCAATTGGGACCAAATATAAAATCAAGGCTTAAAAAGACACCTTTTAATAAAACCATCCCAACTTTTTTTTTGAATAAAGGTTGTGTCATGGCTAGCTTGCGCGCACCTAAACTATTTCACCGGATACCTACTACCTCCCACTAGCAAAGGTACACGATAAATTTGCTCACCAAGACAAATGGAAAGACATCACTTGGTAACATTTAGTCTACGTTGAGATTTGAACCCTAGTCCCCAAAGTTTTCACCCACTTCTTTGACCACAGGCCAGACCTTAGGTGCCATCCCAAAGATAATTTTTTAACACATTAATTTAAACTATCTGAGTGCATAGCATGATAGCCTTTTATAATCAAGCTTATTAGTTATTACAAACTTACATGACTGGCAAGCATATAAAGAAAGAGATTGAACGCAGCTCCAGCCCATGCTGTTTCAGTGAGTATGCCGGAAGTTCTAGTGACTTCCTCATATAAAGGATAAACTCGAAGCAGCCTCGGAATATATTGGAAGAAGACAACAAATTTCAGCAAATTCTTCGTGTTCAAAGATCTAGCACCCCGCAATTTAGGAATTACAACTAAAATTACAACCTGAAAAGACAGAAAAACGACATGAGTTAAAACAATAAATCTAGAATTTGCATTTGCATAGAAATGAGTTAGCATGATTATGGTTAGCTAGTCGTTGTACAATCTCTTTCACAGCTGAGAGTCTAGCTTAACAACATAATAATCCTTAATATCATGAAGCGCATGAAAAAACAGAAGTTTAGAAAATCATTTAATGCCAAAAAGGTCTGCATATCATGAAAATCTACATTCCCCATGACAGACGGATACATTGTTTGTTTGAAGCAACATAAATCTTGTGCACAATCGACCAACCATGTGTTGTCCAATAAATAAGAATATTTTTTAAATCAACACTTCAATAACATTTTTAAAAGAAAGACCAAAGGTGCTGAACAAGCCAATGCAAAACAAAGCAAGAAGGTTGAGTGAGCCTAAATAGACCGACAGTGAGGACATGACCTTCCAATTCGGCGATGTATCGCCATGGACTAATAGTCACTCAGGACAGCAGATATTGTTGGTTAAGCAACACAGTTTGTTGTACTAGATTTTTGAGACTGACCATCAATAGTACGGGCCTTTTATGCTACACCTTAAGTTGATATTATCAACCAACAACAACAACAAAACCCTACCTATATAAGTAGGTAGAGAGGTTGTTTCCGATAGACCCTCGGCTCAGGAAAGATAAAAGGAAGAAGCAACAACAAGCAAACCCATCAGAAAACCAAAGCGATAATACAAGACTAACACTAAGTGGTGCAATCAAAAACCGAAATGAAAGAAACAACAAGTAATAACAGAAATCTAAAGAATGAGAAAACGCAAGACTAACACTGAGTAATGCACTCAAGCTACTGGAACGCGCAAGGACGACGCTCGTCTACCTAACCCTCTACCTTAATTTTCAACTTTCACACCTTCTTATCTAGGGTCATGTCCTCGGTAAGTAAGCTGGAGCATCGCCATGTCTTACCTAATCACCTCTCCCGATACTTCTTCAGCCTACCTCTACCTCTCCTTAGGCCCTCCAAGACTAGCATCTCACACCTCCTTACTGGGACATCTGTGCCTCTCCTCCTCACATGCTCAAACCATTGAAGTCTCGCTTCCCGCACTTGTCCTCCACAGCAGCCACCAAAACAAAAAAAAAGGATAAGAGAAGTCACTCTAACCTGTGGTAGAGGAAGAACGGCAAGAATATCTATCAAGAAGTAAGAGGACAAGTATCTCTTTGCTATTTCCCAAGCATCTTCGACCAAAACTCCTCTTCCAAATACACGTGACGAAGGGGCGATGAAACCAGTACGAAATTGAAGCACAATATGCAGAAGGTAAAAGATATCAGTGATGGAACGCAAAACACTAGCTGTGACCTCCATTTTTCTATCCAAATGAAGGCATTTGTTGTCATTATCAATCACTGGAATGTAAAAGAACAAAGGATCCAAGGAGACTGCAATCACACAGGATAACACAAATATTTTGTTCCACTTCTGAAGAAAAGGTCCTTGAGGATCAAGAATCTTTTTTTCTGATCCCAAACTTTTGGCCAGAAGGCAACTTAAGCAAGAATTTAAGGCTTGTAGTATGCTTTTGATCCTTCTAGAACCACATTCCAGGACTTTGTGTAATTCATTAGAGATCATTCCAACTCTGCGCCAGCGTGCTCTATCATTATATGGAAAATTCCCGTCTGAGCTTTTCTCTGAGTTCCAATCCTGAAACCTGCATGGCAATCAATTAAAGTGCAGAAACAAGCTTAGAGTCAGACATCACAGCAAATTGATCCACAATTAATAATACCTCACTACACGAAATAATGAAATGATGCATGATTAACTCGCAGCAAGCAGGTTAAAGTTTGTGTTACATGGTCAAATGTATCAAAATAAAGCCATCCCACATAAAACCAGAATAGTGGTCGGATACCCGGCTTCTCTTTTTTCCTTACAATTCCAAAATTAGTTTACTTTCCATCCCCCCTAACCTGTTCATTTGTTCGATTTTCTCCTCTATATCAAATGCTTAACAAGTGAGCCTAGTTCAATATGCTTCCTAAAAGAAAACATTCAGTGATAGCAAATAATATAAGTTAATACACAAAAGGGTTTGCCCAGGTTCATAGAACTGACCTCACAAACTTCTCTTGCCGGTGATTCATAACTTAAGTCAATGCATCAAACTGTTCAAAGAGGCAGTCAACTTCCAAAATCCTTCGAGGGACAACACTTTTCTTCATAAAAACTGCCTCGAGTAATACAACCAGGACCCTACATACCATTCCCTGAAAATGTTATTTACACAAGTTTATGGGACATTACATTGATTCTCTCATATTATAACAGTTAAACCAGAAACCCAGCAATAGATTTCCTCCGAATATGGATGATTGAAATACTTTAGAGATGTTGTCACATGCCAAACGCTTCGCTACAAAAATCATAACATTTAGAATAGGAACTGAAGTTGCTTAGTAAGCTATAACACGATCTTGTCATGAGAGAGGACTGAGGAGGATGCCAAATAGCTCAAAAGGAAATGTTTACACATAACATAACTATAGCAAAATAACAGTAACCTAAATAGAATTCAAGTTCAAAGTCATTGAACTTCCAACAAGGTCAACTAATCTAATTGAAGACATCTATAACGAAATTTCTTTAATTCTCAATGTTAATGCCAGATAATTCAATAGGAATTGTTTACATGTAAAATCATTATAATAAATTGTAATAAAACAATAAAAAAAGAAAGAATCCCCCAAAGCAAGTAATCAAAATAATGTTAAAACTGAACTCTAGCGTCAAGCAATTACTAGAATGATCAAAGTCTATACACAAGCTAACTATTTTGACCATAACAGCAACTAATTTCCAATAACAGGGCAATAAACACTGAAGTTAAAAATGGTTCACCTACTAACTTCAACTACACAGATATTAAGAACGAAAAAAATGAAATGATTAAAAATCCAAGCAAGAGAACTGACACTTGCCAAATCAAATGTTCCGGAGAAATCTATGACGCCACTCTGTAACAAAAAGAAACAACTAAGCTTTCAGAGATGAAGCAGATAGAAGACGACGACGATTATTGACTAAAAGGAAGTTTCGCGGAGATTTCTTAGGGTTGATTTTGAAAATTTTCTAAAAGATATGAAGCAACTTGTCTTGTTTGATTTCCAGTTTGGTTTTTATACTCTCGGAAAGGACATATAGAGAAACCAAAAGAGATGGGTCATATAACTCTATATGCCAGTCCACGCTAGTATATAGCGCCCCAAATTGGGTCCTATATTTATTTTCTCGTGTTCCACTCCTGGATTTTCGAACCGCTGTCATATGTTTCCGGTTCCTCGTCATAACGGTGCTTATTTCGAAACTAACGGCGACGGCGCGCTTGCTTGTGTTTTTTTCTTCTTCTTATTTTTCTTGTTTGTGTTGGTTCAATTATTATTCCTTTTGTTGTTTACGATACTGAAATTAATTTCAGCTCTTTCTTTAAGCGAAGTACTAAAATGACAATGGTGACTCTTTATTTGCAGTGCTTAGCGTGAAGTAAAAATTTGTCATGTTAATTGATGAGGATCACAGTTTTGGTATACGAATAATCTGCATATATGCTTTTGCTTTAATAGCGAAACAAATTAGTAAGCGTTAGTCTAATTCCTATCAAATATAATCACACATCCTATAGCAGATTTATAAACGTAACTATATAATGTAACATAAAATTCATAATAATTAGATCAGTTGGACCACATATTTTATGTCTAATTTTGTAGTAGCATAATTTTTAACACACTTGCCGAGCCAAAATAATTGCAATCGAAGCTAAATATATACTAATTATGTATAACATAGTATATTATATATTAATATATGTATATATATATATTCGCTGCCTATTATTTTAGAGGTTGACTACGTTGTGTAGATTTCCCTAATACCTTTCTCCAACTCCTTGAAGTTAACAAGTACTCTGTAATAGTTAATCTTCAGCCCAAATGTGTTGCCTACCGGTGTGGGAGCTGCACTTATTGGTGCTGGACCAAGTTACACATATCCAGCTTAAAGCCCAAAGCTGAGTGGCCCAAAGAGAAGAGGACCCGGCCTTTCTTATTTATTTTGTATCTCATTTTTTTGTTTCATTTGTGTCTACAAAATAAAGGGACATTTTCCTTCGTATACAATATTTGGAACTTATTTATTAAAATTATCCTAATTTTATATATTATCCGCCCTAAACGAGGATTACTTAAAAATTATTATACATTCCACCTTAAAAGGCTCTCAATCCATTATTAGTGCCTTAAATTAGGGGATTTTTTGCTTGGAAAAAGGCACAACTGAAGGGAACAATGGTGTTAACCATGTTTGAGTATCTGATGGTGGCAATAGCAGCTCCCGTCATAGGAAAAGTGTAGGCCCGAAGTATACAATCCTATATCGTGCTGAGTTGTTGGAATAGCTTGAGTGATTGGCAAGATTGGCTTGAACATCAAGTGGGTTATGAGACTCGGAACAATACTTTGGCTACAAAATGCCTGAACCAGTCACAAATTAAATTTGGTATTGAACTCTTTGAAGGTGATTGGCTTTTCCATTGAATGGCTCTGCTGAAGCATTGTACTACTGTCCGAAGTTTGATGAAATGAGTTGGATGAAAATCCTCCTCGACGATGAGCAGTAAAGAGTTTTTAGTATTCAGATGTTTGACTCTCCACCATTTACAGCCATTAAAAAGCTTTAAAGCTTTGAATTCGAATTTGGGTTTTCAAAAACCATTATTGTTTGGATTGTGTGTTGTTGCAAACAATTGGGAATATTGTTTGGAGTTTATATCTCAACTTTGAGGGTGTTTGGTGAAGATTAGACTTGATTTTGGTTGAATTTCAGATTGAAACTCGAAGAAGAAAAAGAATAACACATGACATACTGTATACTTATGAAATTATAGTAAAGTTGTAGTATAATTGTATGTAAATTGTATTGCGTTGTAGTTATATATATTTTTGTATTTGAATGTTGTATGAAAGTTGAAAAATAGTTGTATAATGTACAAATCGTTGTATAAAATTTGTATTTAAGTTATCAATACTATCTTTTTGCATAAAGTTGTTGATATGTATCAAAATTTATCCAAAGATTTTCCGAGGTTAATAACTATCGTGTGGGACTAGTAAAGTATTCTGCTTCACTTGATTGGTTAACTAACCCAATACACTAATCTATCACAAATTAATGAAACCTATTTAAATCAGCACTAAAATAGATACATCGTACTTACAATTAATATTATACAATTTGATGGTACAACAACATCCAAATTTAAAAATAAATTTCGCACAAATTTAATACAAATTGATATATCTACAACAACATACATACTAAATATAAATTCCATACAACTAATTATATAGTATACACTTATTTATAACTTATCTACAACTTTCATATATTATTTTTATCCAGTTAAAATATATTTACAACATCATACAACTTAAATATAATTTTCAATACAAATTTTATGCAATATGTCTTTTTTGTATATATTTTGTATGTGGTGTGTGTTCTTTTTCCTCTCTAAAATTCCAATCAAAACTTTATCTCTTAATCAATTTTGATACATATCAATAACTTTACGTAATAAGATTGTATTGATAACTTAAATATAAATTTTATACAACTGTTCATACATTATACAACTATTTTTTAACTTTCATACAACACTCAAATAAAAAAAAATATATAACTACTACATAATGCAATTTACATATAATTATAATACAACTTTACTACAATTTGGTAAGTATATTATATGTCATGTATTCTTCTTCTTCTTCTTCTTCTTCGAGTTTCAATTTGAAATTCAGCAGTCTAATCTTCACCAAAACACCCTCAAAATTGAGATATAAACTCCAAACAATATTCTCAATTGTTTGCAACAACACCCAATCCAAACAAATAATGATTTTTGAAACTCAAATTCGATTTCAAAGCTTCAAAACTTTTTAATGGCGATCAATGGTGGAGAGTCAAACACCTTTAAAATTTATAATCCTACAGAGAATTAGGAGAGATTAAAGTCTCCGCATATGTTATAGTCCACCTAAAGCGAAGTGGATCTTCAGGCTTTGCAATTTTAACTTCCTTGAGCATTCGTCTTTTCAAATTATAAACTGATATCCTTATGAGTCTTCAGGCTTTGCAAGAGAGAGAGATAGAGACAGAGACAAAGATAGAGAGAGACAGAGACAAAGAGTGGACAAGTATAAAGGGATAAGAAAATAACTGATATTCCTTATTCAATTTCTAATATAAATGGACACACATTTAAAGCTTATTTGTATATAATTGATAAATTACATATGACCATGTAATTAAATTGAAACTTAAGTAGAAAGGGTAATAAGGTTTCAAATACTGTATATGAAGATAAAAATCCCCAAAATAAATACTTAGCTAAGGCTACTTTTGTAATCAGAAACCTATTTCTGCCGTTCATCTTGCCTCTCTTCCCTCGTCTTGTCCACCACTCACAATTTGAAGTTTATAAATCAATGTAAGACACGAGTGTTGCAACTTGCATTCATTTAAATATTTTACTCATGTAATTAAATTGTTTAATTTAGTGTAAAACAACATTATAAATAACTTTGTTCATCAATAATAGCATTTATTTGCAGATGTAAATGCCATGTTTTAGTGGTATTGCCACGTAATTAACTTGGTAAATATTCCCTGATAAGAACTTTTTGGTGGGTTTAGCGCCACTCTTTATCATAATCTCCACCCAAAAGACATAAATTGACCTGGTCAGGTAAGAATAGGAGATGTCGAGTGATGTTAAGTAAGAGCACTAATTATTTTAGACTGTACGTTCTTAAAATCTTCATACTCATGGGGAAAATTTCTTTTTTCTTTAATCATCGATAGGTTAGTTTTGTGGGCTTTTTTCACTTTTAGCCCGCGTCAGAAACTATTTATATTTAGTAATCGAAAAATATAGTATAATTTTTGTATATAACATACAAAATATATATATATATATATATATATATATATACAAAAAAGATATACAAAAAAATATATATTTTTTCAGCTATTATTTTGAGAGCAGCTATACAATATTATTTATGGTGAAATTTAACAGAAAAATATAATTAGTGATGATTCATCTAATATATCTTTAATTTATGTGGAGTTAAAACGTAATTGTTGTTGTTCTTTTACCACCTATTCGTAAAAATGAATGAAATAACAACAATATAATTTGAAATTCGAACCGACCCATTAATAGGTCAATGTCAGCCATCATTTTGAGAACTAATTTTAAAACACTACCAAGGAAGATGTAGAGGATTGCTAAACTTTAGGAGCCAAAACCTACAAGACACATCGTTTGAAATGACTAGAAGGGGAAAGGGTAGAAATGATATGGGATAGTCACTTTTTAATATGGTATTTAATTTTTATTCAGTATTTTTATTGCTGAGTCAAAATAGCTATTACTCTATTAAAATCAATACAAAAAGACATGTTACCCTTTCTTCACGAGTTGTGTAAATATTAAGGACATGGGGTCCTTAACATTTACACTGCACACATGAAGTTAAGGACGTCGTGTCCTTAACATTTACTGTAACGACCCGACTAGCCGTTTTGAGCTCTAGCGCGTCGTTCGGCAGTTTGAGGCCTCGAGTACCTTCACTTCAGGTATTATGACTTGTGCGTATGGTTGGAATTTAATTTCGGGAAGTTTAGCATTGATTTGGAAAGAGAATTCTAATTTCGGAAGCTTTACATTTGGAAAATTGGCTAAGGTTTGACTTTTTGAGTAAATGACCTCGGAATCGGGATTTGAAGGTTCCAAGAGGCTCGTAGGATGATTTTATTTTTAGGAGCGTGTCTGGATATTGATTTGGAGGTCCGTAGGTTATTTCAGCGTCAAATTGGCGAAAGTTAGAAATTGGATGATTTTTGAAAAGTTTGCACGGGAGTGGAATTTTTGATATCGGGTCGGATTTAGATATCGGGAGTGGGAGTAGGTTCGTAATGTCAATTATGACTTGTGTGCAAAATATGAGGCCAATCGGACTTGATTTGGTAGGTTTCAGCGTCGAATGTAGAGGTTTGAAGTTCTAAAATTCATTATGCTTGAATTGGGGCGAGATTCGTGGTTTTAGGCGCTGTTTGATGTGATTTGAAGCTTCGACTAAGTTCGTATTGTGTTTTAGGACTGGTTGGAATATTTGGTCGAGGTCCCGGGGGCCTCGGATTGATTCCGGATGGTTAACGATCAAAAGTTGAAGTTGTGAGATTGCTGAAGGCTAGGCTCTACTAAGGCTGCCCAGTGGTTCGGTCCGGTCACGGATTAAAAATTATTTTCGATACCGGAGGTGCGCTAAAACCGGACCAAACCGGTATTTTCCGATCCGGTCCGCCGGTTAGAAATGATGCAACCGGACCGTGACCGGCACCGGCTACCGGTAGACCGGTTTTTCCAGTTTTTCCGGTTCAATTCGGCCAGGCCGGCCGGTTTTTTATTTTTTATTTTTTAATTTATCTTTTATTTAACTTTATAAATAAATATTTAGTATGTTTTAAAGTTAAAACTTAGAATTAAAAAACTTATAATAATATTCTTGCAAACTTTGAATTAGTTTCAAAGTTTATAATTAGATTCAAACCTTGAAATTTGAATCAATTAGAAACTAGTAATTAATTGTAGTATTTTTGCGCAAGGAATAATTTTAAAAAATAAAAGATAAGAAGACAAGAGTTGAGAACTTGGAGCAATTTTATTAATATGTATTCTAATGTAGAAAATTACATTCTTTTAAACATACTGGCTAATTTTTTTAAGATAGCCGTAGGCTTTTCCTTAGGAACTGATTGTTGTTGTTCCGGTTCATCGTCTTCGTCTTGTTCTTCTTCATCTTCCACTTCATTGGCTGTTTGACTCCCTTCTTCACTTGTTCCGTCGCTCAAAATTTGATCGAGATACGCTCTGTCTTTTTTCTGCGAATGTTCTGATATTCCAAAGTTTCTTCGCTCTGCTCTGATCCAATTCTTGAATAGAACTCCTGTCTCCATTGCCTCTTCTCTCAACGAATGTCTGTGATCTCCAATTTGAAATCTTCCTTGGCTGAAAGCGCTCTCCGACGCAATTGATGAAGCTTGAATTGTTAATATATCGCGGGCCATTTTTGCACGTATGGGAAATTGCGCTTCTTGACTCTTCCAATAATCCAATAAATCGTGAGTTCCAAAACTTGTAAGTTTCTTCGGATATTGGATTAAGTAGACTTGGAACTCGATGTATTCCTCCTCGTACTCGTCTTGTTCTGAAAGCAACTTTTAATCAAGTCCTCCAAAAGTGCTCATCCCGCATGCCTTTTGCCTATTTGAGAAGAAGAACTTTCACCGGTTGACAGTATTGATGCAGTTGGTGTAGTAGTCTCTGCCCAAGCTCTATACTTTGCGAAAACAGCCACGGTATATGTATAAACTTTAGCACAAGCATGTTCTACACTAGGGTAGTTATTAGTCGCAATTTCAACAGGTGTAATATCTAAATTTCCATATATTTTCTGAACAATTAGTTCAGTTAACTTAAGTTTAAATGCAGGATGCAACACAGAAGCAATGTAAAAAAGTTGGGGAATTGAGAAAAAATATTTTTAAAATTTTTCAATCATAGCCTCTACAGCCATTTTATATTCTTTGTATTGCCTATATATCTTAATAATTCAGATATTCCAGCTATATAATATAACATGGTAGGAGTAGTTGGATAATATTGTCCAGAAAATTCTAAAGTAGCATGATAGAATTTTTCTATAAACTGGAGGAGATGTTGAACAAGGTTCCAATCTTCCACCTTAAGGTGATAAAGTTCCATAAAATATTTATTATACATTTGAGTAATAGGCTTTCTATATTCATAAGCAATAGTTAATGCTTCATATAAAGTGTTCCACCTAGTACAAACTTCTTTTGGGACTCTCTTAATCGGCATTCCTAATTCTATACATTTTCTTTCCCATTCTCTTTTTCTTTCTTGATTTTTACTTCTAAATATAAAGTCAATAGCTACTTTAACCTTTTCAATAATGTGGTTAAATAAGTCAAGACCATCTTTGACTACTAAATTGTAAATATGACATGCACATCTAACATGAAAAAATTCCTCAAAAGGGGGGGTTTAAAATAGGTCTTAAGTTCCTAAGTGCTTCTGTGTTGTTCGTAGCATTATCTACAGTAATACTAAAAACTTTATTAGATAAACAAGCACGACAAATTGATGAAACTGTTTTGGAAATATAATTTCCCGTGTGTGGTTCATCAACAACTTTATATGCAACAATACGTTTTTGAAAGACCTAATCAGGATCTATCCAATGAACAGTAACTGTAATATAATCATAGTTATTTGTAGAACTATCCATATCAGTAGTAAGATATACTCTAGTGTCAAAGTTATCAAATAAATATCGCAAATAATCTCTATATTCGTTTTTAAATTTAATATTATCATTTTTAACAGTTGTTCTTGGAAAACTTTTAAAAGAAGGATTATATGTAGCTTGAATATAACGAACAAAATTAGTAGAAGAAGGAAAACTATAAGGTAAACCTTCTACCGCAACTAGTTTAGTAATATTTTTCCTATCCTTTTGTTTATCATAACTAAGAATCCCTCCTGTTGTTTGGTTAGGTTTAGTTTGGATACCCGAGGATTCGTCATGTGCTACCCCCCATGTTCGGTTCCAAAATAAATACTCCCCGCCCGCATTGACCATTCCTTAGGATGTTTATTTCTTAAGTGAGTCATAATTTTACCCGTCCCACCTTCATTACCCCCAGTTTTGAAAACCACACCATTCCACAAAGACCACAAACAGCCGTCTGATTTTCAACTTTCTTTTGTACAAATTCCCACACCTCAGATCCTTCCTTACGTTTAACCGGGGCTCTAGAGGGAGGTACAGGAGGCAAGTCGGATTGAACTTCAGGTGGACTAGCTTGAAATTCACGTGGTTCTTCTAAATTAACCCTAGTTTCATAATTATATTGCGCTTCTATGTGTTGTGAATCAAGTGGATTATTAGAGCTAAAATCATGATAATATTGATTGTCATCTATGTGTTGACTAGAATTACCAGCAATTTCTTTACCTCTATTTCCCAAACGACCACGT